>JAJNNQ010000490.1:0-28484 GCA_027886175.1 Phylloscopus collybita
CATTTATCCATTGTTTATCCCACTGTTTATCCCATTGTTTATCCCATTGTTTATCCCGTGGTTTATCCCGTTTATTTTATCCCATTTATCCCATGGTTTATCCCGTGGTTTATCCCATTGTTTATTCCATTGTTGATTCCATTGATCCCATTGTTTATCCCATTATTTAACCCATTGTTTATCCTGTGGTTTATCCCATTTCTCCCATTGTTTATCCCATTGTTTATCCCATTTATCCCATTATTTATCCCGTGGTTTATCCCATTGTTTATCCCGTGGTTTATCCCATTGTTTATCCCATGGTTTATCCCACTTAACCCATTGCTTATCCCATTTATCCTGTGGTTTATCCCGTGGTTTATCCCGTGGTTTCTCCCGTGGTTTATCCCATTTATCCCATTGTTTATCCCACTGTTTATCTCATTGTTTATCCCATTTATCCCATTGTTTATCCCATTGTTTATCCCATTGCTCATCCCATTTATCCCATTGTTTATCCATTTATCCCATGGGTTTATCCCATTTATCCCATTGCTTATCCCATGGTTTATCCCATTGTTGATCCCATTGTTGATCCCATTGATCCCATTGTTTATCCCATTATTTACCCATTGTTTATCCCATGGTTTATCCCATTTATCCCGTTGTTTATCCCGTTGTTTATCCCATTACTTATCCCGTGGTTTATCCCATTGTTTATCCCGTGGTTTCTCCCGTGGTTTATCCCATTTATCCCATGGTTTATCCCATTGCTTATCCCATTTATCCCGTGGTTTATCCATGGTTTTATCCCATGGTTTATCCCATTTATCCCATTGTTTATCCCGTGGGTTTATCCCATTGTTTATCCCGTGGTTTATCCCATTTATCCCATGGTTTATCCCATTGCTTATCCCATTGTTTATCCCACTTATCCCATTGCTTATCCCATTTATCCCATGGTTTCTCCCGTAGTTTATCCATGGTTTATCCCATTGTTTGCTTATCCTGTTGTTTATCCCATCGTTTATCCCATTTATCCCATTGCTTATCCTATTTATCCCATTTTTTATCCCATTTTTTATCCCGTTGTTTATCCCATTTATCCCGTGGTTTATCCCATTTATCTCGTGGTTTATCCCGTTTATCCGGTGGTTTATCCCATTTATCCCATGGTTTATCCCGTGGTTTCTCCCGTGGTTTCTCCCATGGTTTATCCCGTGGTTTCTCCCGTGGTTTATCCCATTTATCCCGTGGTTTATCCCGTGGTTTATCCCGTGGTTTATCCCATTTTATCCCATTGTTTATCCCACTGTTTATCCCATGCTTTATCCCATTGTTTATCCCATTTATCCCATAGTTTATCCCATTTATCCCATGGTTTATCCCGTGGTTTCTCCCGTGGTTTCTCCCATGATTTTTCCCGTGGTTTATCCCATTGTTTATCCCATTTATCCCATTGTTTATCCCATTTATCCCATTGTTTTATCCCATTGTTTATCCCACTTATCCCATTGCTTATCCCATTTATCCCGTGGTTTATCCCGTTTATCCCATTGTTTATCCCATTTACCCCATTGTTTATCCCATCGTTTATCACATTTATCCCATTGTTTATCCCGTGGTTTATCCCACTTATCCCATTGTTAATCCCATTTATCCCATTGTTTATCCCGTGGTTTATCCCACTTATCCCATTGTTAATCCCATTTATCCCATGGTTTATCCCGTGGTTTCTCCCGTGGTTTATCCCATGGTTTCTCCCATTTTATCCCATTGTTTATCCCGTGGTTTATCCCACTTATCCCATTGTTAATCCCATTTATCCCGTGGTTTATCCCGTGGTTTCTCCCGTGGTTCCCCCCCTCACCGCCGGCGGGCGCGGTGCAGGGCAGGACGTTCTCTCCGGCCGACAGCGACACGAAGAAGGCGAAGGGGATCAGCCACAGGCAGAAGGTGAAATAGGCCAGGACCCTGGAAAATCCCCAAATCCGGAGGGAATTCCCGGAATTCCAGCCCCAAATCCCCAAATTCCCACCCAGAATTCCCAGATTCTCCGAAATTCCCAAATTTCCAGCCCAGGATTCCCAAAATTTCTGAAATTCCAGCCCCAAATCCCAACATTCCCGTCCCAGAATTCCCAAAATCCAGAATTCCCACCCAGAATTCCCAACATTCCTGAAATCCCAAAATTCAGCCCAGAATTGCCAAAATCCCAGAATTCCCAGATTTCCAGCCCACAACTCCCGAAATTCCCACTCAGAAATTCCCAAAATTTCCACCCAGAATTCCCCAAATTCCAGAATTCCTACAATTCCAGACTTCCTGAGTTTCCAAAATTCCCACCCAGAATTCCCCAAAATTTTGAAATTCCCAACGTTCCAGCACAGGAATTCCCAAAATTCCAGAAATTCCCGTCCAGAACTCCAAAAATTCCCACCCAGAATTGCCAAAGTTCCCGCCCAAAAATCCCAAAATTCCTGAATTCCCAAAATTCCCACCCAGAATTCCCAAAATTCCAGCCCAGAAATCCCAAATTCCCAAAATTCCAGAAATTCCCTCCCAGAATTCCCAAAATTCCAGAATTCCCCAAATTCCAGAATTCCCTGAATTCCCAGCCCAGAGTTCCCAAAATCCCAAAATGCCAAAAATTCCAGAAATTCCCCAAAATTCCTACCCAGGATTCCCGAAACTCCCGCCCCAAAATCCCAAAATTCCCAAAATAATTCCTGCTCAGACTTCCCAGAATTCCACCCAAAATTCTCGAAATCCCAAAATTCCAGCCCTCAAATCCCCAAATTCCAGAAATCCCCAAATGCCAGAATTCCCAAAATTCCCCAAATTCCTGAAGTTCCTGCCCAGAATTCCCAAAATTCTCACCAAGAATTCCCAAAACCCCCAAAATTCCTACCCAGAAATCCCAAAAATTCCAGCCCAGAATTCTCCAAAATTCCCAAAAATCCCCAAATTCCCACCCAGAATTCCCAAAATTTCTCAAACTCCAAAAATTCCCAGAATTCCCGAAGTTCCAGCCCAGAACTCCCAGAATCCCAACCCAAAATCCCAAAATTCCCATTCAGAATTCCCAAAATCCTCAAAATCCCAAAATTCCAACCCAGAAATCCCAAAACTCCCCAAATTCCAGAAATTCCAGCCCAAAATTCCCAAAATTTCCACCCAGAATTCCCAAAAACCCAGCCCAGAAATCCCAAAAAATTCCCAAAATTCCAGAAATTCCCGCCCAGAATTCCCAAAATTCCCAAAAAATTCCCAAAATTCCAGAAATTCCCACCCAGAATTCCCAAAATTCCCAAAATTTCCAGCCCAGAATTCCCAAAAACCCAGCCCAGAAATCCCAAAAAATTCCCAAAATTCCAGAAATTCCCACCCAGAATTCCCAAAATTTCCTGCCCAGAAATCCTGGAATTCCAGCCCAGAATTCCCAAAATCTCAAAATTCCCAAAATTCCCAGAAATTCCAGCCCAAAATTCCCAAAATTCCCAAAATTTCCCGCCCAGAAATCCCCAAATTCCAGCCCAGAATTCCCAAAATCTCAAAACGCCCAAAATTCCAGAAATTCCCGCCCAGAATTCCCAAAATTCCCCAAAATTTCCACCCAGAATTCCCAAAAACCCAGCCCAGAAATCCCAAAAAAATTTCCAAAATTCCAGAAATTCCCACCCAGAAATCCCAAAAAATTCCCAAAATTCCAGAAATTCCCACCCAGAATTCCCAAAATTCCAGAATTCCCATAATTCCCAAAACTCCAGAATTCCTGAATTCCCAGCCCAGAATTCCCAAAATCCCAAAATGCCAAAAATTCCAGAAATTCCCAAAATTCCCACCCAGAATTCCCAAAGTTCCAAAATTCCCAAAATTCCAGAAATCCCCACACAGAGTTCCCAGAATTCCTGAATTCCCAAAATTCCCATCCAGAAATTCCAAAATTCCAGAATACCCAAAATTTCAGCCTAGAATTCCCAAAATTCCAGAATTCCTGAACTTCCAGCCCAGATTTCCAAAATTCCAGAATTCCCAAAATTCCCAAAATTTCCAGCCCAGAATTCCCAAAATTTCCCGCCCAGAAATCCTGGAATTCCAGCCCGGAATTCCCAAAATTCCTGCCCAAAAATCCTGGAATCCCCATTCCACCCCCCTTTTTCCTGCCGGGAAAATCGGGAAAAGCCGAAAAATTTTGGGAATTTCGCTTCCCAAATCCCCAAAAAGTTCTCACCTCGGAGAAGAGGTAGAACTCCTCGGCGAAGTATTGGAAGGCCAGGTAATGGTTGAGCACCACCAGCACTGCGGGGACAGGGGATTAATGGGATCGGGGAATTCCGGACGGGGGAAATCCCAAAAAAAGCCCCGAAATTCCCCAAAAAATAAAATTGTCCTAAAATTCCCCAGGATTCAAAAAAAAAATCCCCAAAAAATCCCCCAAAATTAAAAAAAAAAATCAAAAAAAAAAATCCCCCCAAAAAATCCTAAAGAAAGCCAAAAAATCCCAAAAAAATCCCCCAAAACTCTTAAAAAAAACCCCTAAAAAATCCCTAAAAATCCCCAAAAAAATAAAAAAAAAAAATCCCTAAAAATCCCCCAAAATTCCCCAAAAAAATCTCAAAAAAAATCCCAAAAAATCTCAAAAAAAAAATCCCTAAAAAATCTCTAAAAATCTCCAAAATTCCCCAAAAATTAAAAAAAAATCCCAGAAAATCCCTAAAAAAATCCCCAAAATTCCCCCCAAAAATCAAAAAAATTCCAAAAAAATCCCCCCAAAAATCCCCCAAAATTCTCCCCAAAAAATCGAAAAAAACTCTAATTCCAAAAAAAAATCGCCCCAAAAAATTGCTCAAAAAAATCACAAAAAATCCCACAAAATTCCCCAAAAAATCCCCAAAAAATCTCAAAAAAAACCCCTAAAAAATCCCTAAAAATCCAAAAAAAAATCCCTAAAAATCCAAAAAAAATCCAAAAAAATCCCTAAAAATCCCCAAAAAATCTCTCCAAAATCCCCCCAAAAATCTCAAAAAAAATCCCCTAAAAAATCCCTAAAAATCCCCAAAAATTCCCCAAAAAAATCTCAAAAAAAATCCCAAAAAAATCCCCAAAAATTAAAAAAAAAATCCCAGAAAATCCCAGAAAAAATCACAAAAAATCCACAAGAAATCCCCCCAAATTAAAAAGAAAAAATCGCAAAAAAAATCCCCAAAAATCCCCCCAAAAATCTCCCAAAATTCAAAAAAAAATCCCAGAAAATCCCAAAAAAATTCCTCACAAAAATCGAAAAAAATCTCAAAAAATTCCAAAAAAAAAAATCCACAAAAAATCCCCAAAAAAATCCCTAAAAAACCCCAAAATTCCCCAAAAAACCCCTCCAAAAAATATCCCAAAAAATCCCCCAAAATCCCAAAAAAAAAAAAATCCCAGAAAACCCCAAAAAATCTCAAAAAATCCAAAAAAAAATCCAAAAAATATCCCAAAAAATCCCCAAAAATTCAAAAGAAATCCAGAAAATCCCTAAAAAAATCCCCCAAAATTCCCCCAAAAAATCAAAAAAATCTGAAAATATTCCAAAAAAATCTCAAAAAAAATCCTGCAAAAAATCTCAAAAAATTAAAAAAGATCCCAAGAAATCTCAAAAAATCCCCCCAAAATTCCCCTAAAAAATCACAAAAAATCCCATAAAATTAAAAAAAAATCCCCAAAAAATCTCCAAAAAATCTCCAAAAAATCCCAAAAAAATCCCCAAAAAATCCCCAAAAAATCCCAAAAAATCCCCAAAAACTCTCAAAAAAAAACCCCCAAAAATTCCCAAAAAAAATCTCAAAAAATCCCCAAAAAACCCCCCAAAATCCCCCCAAAAAATCTCAAAAAAATCCAAAAAAAATCCCAAAAAATCCCTAAAAATCCAAAAAAAATCTCCCAAAATTTTAAAAAAATCTCAAAAAATCCAAAAAAAATCTTGAAAAAATCCCCGAAAAATCCCCCAAAATTCTCAAAAAAATAAAAAAAATCTCAAAAAAAATCCCAAAAAATCCTCCAAAAAAAACCCCAAAAAATCCCAAAAAATCCCAAAAAAATTCCAAAAAAAATCCCCCAGAATTAAAAAAAAAAATTCTCTAAAAAATCCCCAAAAATTCCCAAAAAAAATCCCACAAAATCCCCCTCAAATCCTTTAAAAAATCCACAAAAATAAAAAAGATCCAAAACAAATCCAAAAAATGTCAACAAAGTCCCCACAAAGTTCTCAAAAAAAAACCCCAAAAAATCCCCCCAAATCCCCCTTAAATCCCCCAAAATGTCAAAAATTCAAAAAAAATCCCCAAAAAAATCCCAGAAAATCCCAAAAATTCTTGAAAAAATCTCAAAAAACCCCAAAAATCCTCAAAAAAAACCCAAAATAAAAAAAAATCCAAAAAAATCCCTCAAAATTCCGCCCGCAAAAATTTTTAAAATCAAAAAAAAATCCCCCCAAAATAAAGAAATCCCAAACATTCCCCTTAAAATCCCAAAAAAATCTCAAAAAATTCCCAAAAAACTAAAAAAAAAATCCCCCCAAAATTCCAAAAAAACCCTTAAAAATCCCCCAAAAAAAATCTCGAAAAAATCCCAAAAAAAAGATCTGAAAAAAGCCCCAAAAATTCCCCAAAAAATTCCAAAAAAATCTCAAAAAAATCCAAAAAAATCCCAAAAAAGCCCCAAAAAGTTCCAGAAAAAATCTCAAAAAACTCCCTCCAAAACTCCCCGAAAATTCCCCAAAATTCCCAAAAAATCCCCCAAAATTCCCCAAAAATCCCCCAAAAAATCCCCCAAAAATCCCCCAAAATTTCCCAAAAATCCATAAAAAATTTAAAAAAAGGCAAAAAAATCCCAGAAAATGCCAAAAAATTCTTAAGAAACTCCCCCCAAAAAAACCCTAAAAAAATTGGCAAAAATAAAAAAAAATCTCAAAAATCCCCCAGAATCCCAAAGAATTCCCAAAAAAATCAAAAAAAATTCAAAAAATCCTTTAAAAGCCCCCAAAAAATTGCAAAAAATAATCCCAAAAAAAATTTCAAAATTCCCCAAAAAACCTCAAAAAATCCCCAAAAATCCCCCAAAAATTCCTAAAAGAATCCCAAAAAATCTCTGAAAATGCCAAAAATGCCAAAAAATCCCCAAAAATACAAAAAAAAAACCAAAAAAAAACCCCTCCAAAAATACCTCAAAATTTACCAAAACCGCCCCTCAAAAAAATTTCCCAAAAAAATTCTCCAAAATTCCTCAAAAAATCGCCCCAAATCACCAAAAAAATCTCCAAATCAAAAAAAAAATCCCCCAAAAATAAAAAAATCCCCCAAAATTGACCCAAAAAATCCCCCCAAATCCCTAAAGAAATCTCAAAAAATCCCAAAAAAAACCCTCAAAAAAATCTCAAAAAACCCTCAAAAAATCCCCCAAAAAATCTCAAAAAAATCCCCCAAAAAATCCCAAAAAAATCTCAAAAAAAATCTCCAAAAAATCCCAAAAAATCCCAAAAAAATCCCAAAAAATCCCTAAAAAAAACCAAAAAAATCTCAAAAAAATCCCCAAAAAATCCCCGAAAAAATCCCAAAAAATCCCTAAAAATCAAAAAAAAATCCCCAAAAAATCTCAAAAAAATCTCAAAAAATCCAAAAAAAATCCAAAAAAAATCTCAAAAAAATCCCAAAAAATCTCAAAAAAATCCCAAAAAGAATCTCGAAAACATCCCAAAAAATCTGAAAAAAATTCCCAAAAAAACCCTAAAAAATCCCAAAAGATCCCTAAAAAATCCCAAAAAATCCCCCCAAAAAAATTCTCAAAAAAATCTCAAAAAAATCCCCAAAGAAACTTGAAAATCCCCAAAAATCCAAAAAAATCCCCCAAAAAAATCTAAAAAAAAAATCCCAAAAATCTCAAAAAAATCTCAAAAAAACCCTAAAAAATCCCAAAAGATCCTTAAAAAAACCCCTAAAAATCAAAAAAAAACCTCAAAAAAAACCCCAAAAAATCTCAAAAAAATCCCAAAAAAAATCGCCAAAAAATCTAAAAAAATTCCCAAAAAAATCAAAAAAAAAATCCACAAGAAATCCCAAAAAAATCCCAAAAAAACCCTAAAAAATCCCAAAAGATCCCTAAAAAAACCCTAAAAATCAAAAAAAAAAAATCTCAAAAAAAAACCCCAAAAAATCTCAAAAAAAATCCCCAAAAAATCGCCAAAAAATCTAAAAAAATTCCCAAAAAATTCCAAAAAAAATCCACACAAAAAATCCCAAAAAAACCCTAAAAATCCCAAAAAATCCCCAAAAAAATCCCAAAAAAATCTCAAATACCCTCCAAAAAATCCCTCAAAAATTCCCCAAAAAAACCCCCAAATCCCCCACGCAAAACCCCCCAAACCCCCCCGTGACCCCGTGACCCCGGGCGGGGCTCTGACCGCAGGAGAGGATGAAGTTGGAGGAGCTGAGGACGATGAAGGGGAAGCTCTGCAGGAGCCCGAAGTGAACCAGGTTGGTGAAGAGCCCCACGGCCACCAGCCACGGCGGGAAGTGCTCAAACAGGTACAGGGCCCAGCAGCACGGCCGAGGAGAACTGAAACCCCAAATAAAATCCCAAAGTGAGACCCTAAAACCCATCCCTAAAACCCCAAACCCTGAGAATCCCAAACCCTGAGAGCCCCAAATCCCAAACCCTGAGAGCCCCAAACCCTGAGGACCCCAAATCCCAAACCCCAAGAGCTCCAAACCCCAACCCAAACCCTGAGAACCCTAAATCCCAAACCCTGAGATCCAAAATCCCAAACCCTGAGAGCCCCAAATCCCAAACACTGAGAGCACCAAACTCCAAACCCCGAGAGCCCCAAATGCCAAACCCTGAGAGCCCCAAACCTCGAGAACCCCAAATCCCAAATCCTGAGAGCCCCAAACCCTGAGAGCTCCAAAATCCCAAACCCCGAGAGCCCCAAACCCTGAGAGCCCCCAATCCCCACAGGTACAGCCCCAGCAGCATGGCCGAGGAGAACTGGGAACCCCAAAAAAAAATCCAAAGTGAGACCCCAAACCCTGAGAATCCCAAATCCCAAATCCTGAGAATGGAAATCCCAAGCCCTGAGAGCCCCAAATCCCCACAGGTACAGCCCCAGCAGCATGGCCGAGGAGAACTGGGAACCCCAAAAATATCCTAAAGTGAGACCCCAAATCCTATCCCTAAAACCCCAAACCCTGAGAACCCCAAACCCTGAGAGCCCCAAACCCTGAGATCCAAAATCCCAAACCCCAAGAGCCCCAAATCCCAAACCCTGAGAGCCCCAAATCCTGAGAGCCCCAAATCCCAAATCCTGAGAGCCCCAAATCCCAATCCTGAGAGCCCCAAATCCTGAGAGCCCCAAATCCCAAACCCTGAGGACCCCAAATCCCAAACCCCAAGAGCTCCAAATCCCAAACCCTGAGAGCCCCAAATCCCAAACCCCGAGGACCCCAAATCCCAAACCCCAAGAGCTCCAAATCCCAAACCCTGAGAGCCCCAAACCCCCACAGGTACAGGCCCAGCAGCACGGCCGAGGAGAACTGGGAACCCCAAAAATATCCTAAAGTGAGATCGCAAATCCCAAATCCTGAGAGCCCCAAACCCTGAGAATCCCAAATCCCAAATCCTGAGAATGGAAATCCCAAACCCTGAGAGCCCCACATCCCCACAGGTACAGCCCCAGCAGCGCTGCCGAGGAGAACTGGGAACCCCAAAATATCCTAAAGTGAGACCCCAAACCCTGAGAGCCCCAAATCCCAAACCCTGAGAGCCCCAAACCCCAAGAGCCCCAAATCCCAAAACCTGAGCCCCAAATCCCATCCGTAAAACCCCAAACCCCAAACCCTGAGAGCCCCAAATCCCAACAGGCACAGCCCCAGCAGCACGGCCGAGGAGAACTGGGAACCCCACAAAAAATCCTAAAGTGAGATCTCAAACCGTGAGAATCCCAAATCCCAAACCCTGAGATCCAAAATCCCAAACCCCGAGAGCCCCAAACCCTGAGAGCCCCAAACCCCCACAGGCACAGCCCCAGCAGCACGGCCGAGGAGAACTGGGAACCCAAATAAAATCCCAAAGTGAGACCCCAAACCCTGAGAATCCCAAATCCCAAATCCTGAGAATGGAAATCCCAAACCCTGAGAGCCCCAAATCCCAAGCCCTGAGAGCCCCAAATCCCCACAGGTACAGCCCCAGCAGCGCTGCCGAGGAGAACTGGGAACCCCAAAAATATCCTAAAGTGAGACCCCAAATCCCATCCCTAAAACCCCAAACCCTGAGAGCCCCAAACCCTGAGATCCAAAATCCCAAACCCCCAAGAGCCCCAAATCCCAAACCCTGAGAGCCCCAAACTCTGAGATCCAAAATCCCAAACCCCGAGAGCCCCAAATCCCAAACCCTGAGAGCCCCAAATCCTGAGAGCCCCAAATCCCAAACCCTGAGAGCCCCAAACTAAATCCCAAAGTGAGATCCCAAACTCCAAGAACCCCAAATCCCAAACTCTGAGAGCCCAAATCCCCACAGGTACAGCCCCAGCAGCACGGCCGAGGAGAACAGGAAGCCCACAAAAAATCCCATTGTGAGACCCCAAATCCCCAAATCCCAAACCCTGAGAGCCCCAAACCCTGAGAGCCCCAAACCCCAAATCCTGAGAACCCTAAATCCCAAACCCTGAGATCCAAAACTCCAAACCCCGAGAGCCCCAAATCCCAAACTCTGAGAGCCCCAAACCCTGAGAGCTCCAAATCCCAAACCCTGAGAGCTCCAAATCCCAAACTCCAAGAACCCCAAACCCCAAACCCTGAGAGCCCCAAACCCTGAGAGTCCAAATCCCAGAGATCCCAAATCCCATCCGTAAAATCCCAAATCCCCACAGGTACAGGCCCAGCAGCATGGCCGAGGAGAACTGGGAACCCCAAAATATCCCAAAGTGAGACCCCAAATCCCCAAATCCTGAGAGCCCCAAACCCTGAGGACCCCAAATCCCAAACCCCAAGAGCTCCAAACCCCAAACCCTGAGATCCAAAATCCCAAACCCCAAGAACCCCAAATCCCAAACCCTGAGAGCCCCAAATCCCAAACCCTGAGAGCCCCAAACCCTGAGAGCTCCAAAATCCCAAACCCTGAGAGCCCCAAACCCTGAGAGCCCCAAATCCCCACAGGTACAGCCCCAGCAGCATGGCCGAGGAGAACTGGGAACCCCACAGAAAATCCTAAAGTGAGACCCCAAATCCCATCCCTAAAACCCCAAACCCTGAGAACCCCAAACCCTGAGAGCCCCAAACCCTGAGATCCAAAATCCCAAACCCCAAGAGCCCCAAATCCCAAACCTGAGAGCCCCAAATCCTGAGAGCCCCAAATCCCAAACCCTGAGAGCCCCAAACTAAATCCCAAAGTGAGATCCCAAACTCCAAGAACCCCAAATCCCAAACTCTGAGAGCCCAAATCCCCACAGGTACAGGCCCAGCAGCATGGCCGAGGAGAACAGGAAGCCCACAAAAAATCCCATTGTGAGACCCCAAATCCCCAAATCCCAAACCCTGAGAGCCCCAAACCCCAAATCCTGAGAACCCGAAATCCCAAACCCTGAGATCCAAAACTCCAAACCCCGAGAGCCCCAAATCCCAAACTCTGAGAGCCCCAAACCCTGAGAGCTCCAAATCCCAAACCCTGAGAGCTCCAAATCCCAAACCCTGAGAGCTCCAAATCCCAAACTCCAAGAACCCCAAACCCCAAACCCTGAGAGCCCCAAACCCCGAGAGCCCCAAATCCCAGAGATCCCAAATGCCATCCATGAAATCCCAAATCCCCACAGGTACAGGCCCAGCAGCACGGCCGAGGAGAACTGGGATCCCCACAAAAAATCCCAAAGTGAGACCCCAAATCCCCAAATTCCAAACCCTGAGAGCCCCAAATCCCAAACCCTGAGAGCCCCAAATCCCAAACCCCAAGAGCTCCAAACCCCAAACCCTGAGAACCCTAAATCCCAAACCCTGAGATCCAAAATCCCAAACCCCAAGAGCCCCAAATCCCAAACACTGAGAGCACCAAACTCCAAACCCCGAGAGCCCCACATCCCAACAGGTACAGGCCCAGCAGCACGGCCGAGGAGAACTGGGAACCCCACAAAAAATCCCAAAGTGAGACCCTAAATCCCCAAAACCCAAACCCTGAGCCCCAAATCCCATCCATAAAACCCCAAATCCCAAACCCTGAGAGCCCCAAATCCCAAACCCTGAGAGCCCCAAATCCCCACAGGCACAGCCCCAGCAGCATGGCCGAGGAGAACTGGGAACCCCACAAAAAATCCTAAAGTGAGGCTCCAAATCCCATCCCTAAAACCCCAAATCCCAAACCCTGAGAGCCCCAAACCCTGAGAGTCCAAATCCCAGAGATCCCAAATCCCATCCGTAAAATCCCAAATCCCCACAGGTACAGGCCCAGCACAACGGCCGAGGAGAACTGAAAGCCCACAAAAAATCCCATTGTGAGACCCTAAATCCCCAAATCCCAAACCCTGAGAGCCCCAAACCCTGAGAGCCCCAAACCCCAAACCCTGAGAGCCCCCAATCCCCACAGGCACAGCCCCAGCAGCACGGCTGAGGAGAACTGGGAACCCCACAGAAAATCCCAAAGTGAGACCCCAAATCCCATCCCTAAAACCCCAAATCCCAAACTCCAAGAACCCCAAACCCCAAACCCTGAGAGCCCCAAATCCTGAGATCCAAAATCTCAAACCCCAAGAGCCCCAAATCCCAAACCCTGAGAGCCCCAAATCCTGAGAGCCCCAAATCCCAAACCCTGAGAGCCCCAAACTAAATCCCAAAGTGAGATCCCAAACTCCAAGAACCCCAAATCCCAAACTCTGAGAGCCCAAATCCCCACAGGTACAGCCCCAGCAGCATGAAACCAAGGAGAACAGGAAGCCCACAAAAAATCCCATTGTGAGACCCCAAATCCCCAAATCCCAAACCCTGAGAGCCCCAAACCCTGAGAGCCCCAAACCCCAAACCCTGAGATCCAAAACTCCAAACCCCGAGAGCCCCAAATCCCAAACTCTGAGAGCCCCAAACCCTGAGAGCTCCAAATCCCAAACCCTGAGAGCTCCAAATCCCAAACCCTGAGAGCCCCAAACCCCAAACCCTGAGATCCAAAACTCCAAACCCCGAGAGCCCCAAATCCCAAACTCTGAGAGCCCCAAACCCTGAGAGCTCCAAATCCCAAACCCTGAGAGCTCCAAATCCCAAACTCCAAGAACCCCAAACCCCAAACCCTGAGAGCCCCAAACCCCGAGAGCCCCAAATCCCAAACTCTGAGAGCCCCAAACCCTGAGCACCCCAAACCCCAAACCCTGAGAGCCCCAAACCCCGAGAACCCCAAATCCCAGAGATCCCAAATGCCATCCATAAAATCCCAAATCCCCACAGGTACAGGTCCAACAGCATGGCCGAGGAGAACTGGGAACCCCAAAATATCCCAAAGTGAGACCCCAAACCCTGAGAATCCCAAATCCTGAGAATGGAAATCCCAAACCCTGAGAGCCCCAAACCCCAAATCCTGAGAACCCTAAACCCCAAACCCTGAGATCCAAAACTCCAAACCCCGAGAGCCCCAAATCCCAAATTCTGAGAGCCCCAAACCCTGAGAGCTCCAAATCCCAAACCCTGAGAGCTCCAAATCCCAAACCCTGAGAGCCCCAAACCCCAAATCCTGAGAACCCTAAATCCCAAACCCTGAGATCCAAAACTCCAAACCCCGAGAGCCCCAAATCCCAAACCCTGAGAGCCCCAAACCCTGAGAGCTCCAAATCCCAAACCCTGAGAGCTCCAAATCCCAAACCCTGAGAGCTCCAAATCCCAAACCCTGAGAGCTCCAAACCCCAAACCCTGAGAGCCCCAAACCCCAAACCCTGAGAGCCCCAAATCCCAGAGATCCCAAATGCCATCCATAAAATCCCAAATCCCCACAGATACAGGTCCAACAGCACGGCCGAGGAGAACTGGGAACCCCAAAATATCCCAAAGTGAGACCCCAAATCCCCAAATCCTGAGAGCCCCAAACCCTGAGGACCCCAAATCCCAAACCCCAAGAGCCCCAAATCCCAAACCCTGAGAGCCCCAAACCCTGAGAGCCCCCAATCCCCACAGGTACAGGCCCAGCAGCACGGCCGAGGAGAACTGGGAACCCCAAAATATCCCAAAGTGAGACCCCAAACCCTGAGAATCCCAAATCCTGAGAATGGAAATCCCAAACCCTGAAAGCCCCAAACCCCAAATCCTGAGAACCCTAAATCCCAAACTCTGAGATCCAAAACTCCAAACCCCGAGAGCCCCAAATCCCAAATTCTGAGAGCCCCAAACCCCGAGAGCTCCAAATCCCAAACCCTGAGAGCTCCAAATCCCAAACTCCAAGAACCCCAAACCCTGAGAGCCCCAAACCCCGAGAGCCCCAAATCCCAGAGATCCCAAATGCCATCCATAAAATCCCAAATCCCCACAGATACAGATCCAGCAGCACGGCCGAGGAGAACTGAAACCCCAAAAAAATCCCATTGTGAGACCCCAAACCCTGAGAATCCCAAATCCCAAATCCTGAGAATGGAAATCCCAAACCCTGAGAGCCCCAAACCCTGAGAGCCCCAAATCCCAAACCCTGAGATCCAAAATCCCAAACCCCAAGAGCCCCAAATCCCAAACCCTGAGAGGCCCAAACCCGGAGAGCCCCAAATCCCAAACCCTGAGAGCCCCAAATCCTGAGAGCCCCAAATCCCCACAGGTACAGCCCCAGCAGCACGGCCGAGGAGAACTGGGAACCCCACAAAAAATCCTAAAGTGAGACCCCAAATCCCATCCCTAAAACCCCAAATCCCAAACTCCAAGAACCCCAAACCCCAAACCCTGAGAGCCCCAAACCCTGAGAGCCCCAAATCCCAAACCCCAAGAGCTCCAAACCCCAAACCCTGAGAACCCTAAATCCCAAACCCTGAGAGCCCCAAACCCTGAGAGCTCCAAATCCCAAACCCTGAGAGCCCCAAACCCTGAGAGCCCCAAACCCTGAGAGCTCCAAATCCCAGTTCCCGATCCCATCCCCATCCCCGTTTATCCCGTCCCCATTCCCATTCCCGTCCCCGTCCCCGTTCCCATTCCCATTCCCGTTCCCATTCCCGTCCCCGTCCCCATTCCCGTCCCCGTTCCCGTTCCCGTTCCCATTCCCGTTCCCGTTCCCGTTCCCATTCCCATTCCCGTTCCCATTCCCGTCCCCGTCCCCGTTCCCGTTCCCATTCCCGTTCCCATTCCCGTCCCTGTTCCCATTCCCGTTCCCGTTCCCATTCCCATTCCCATTCCCGTTCCCATTCCCGTTCCCGTCCCCGTTTATCCCGTTCCCATCCCTGTTCCCATCCCCATTCCCATTTATCCCGTCCCCGTTTATCCAGATCCCATTTATCCCATTCCCGTTTACCCCGCTCCCGTCCCCGTTCCCATCCCCGTTCCCGTTCCCGTCCCCGTTCCTGTCCCCGTCCCCATTCCCATTCCCGTTCATCCCATCCCCATTTACCCCGTCCCCGTTCCTGTCCCCGTCCCCATTTATCCCGTTTATCCCATTCCCGTTTCATCCTGTCCCCGTTTATCCCGTTAATCCCATTAATCCCATCCCCGTCCCCATTATCCCATTTATCCCATTCCCACTTATCCCATTTATCCCGTTCCCATTTATCCCGTTTATCCCATTTATCCCGTTTATCCCGTTTATCCCATTTATCCCGTCTATCCTGTTCCTATTTATCCCACTTATCCAATTTATCCCATTTATCCCACTTATCCCATTTATCCCACTTATCCCATTTATCCCACTTATCCCGTTAATCCCATTTATCCCATTCCCATTTATCCCGTTTATCCCATTTATCCCGGTTATCCCGGTTATCCCATTTATCCCGGTTATCCCGGTTATCCCATTTATCCCGGTTATCCCATTCCCGGTTATCCCGGTTATCCCATTTATCCCGGTTATCCCGGTTATCCCGGTTATCCCATTTATCCCGGTTATCCCGGTTATCCCATTTATCCCGGTTATCCCGGTTATCCCATTCCCGGTTATCCCATTCCCGGTTATCCCGGTTATCCCATTAATCCCGGTTATCCCGGTTATCCCGGTTATCCCGGTTATCCCTGTCACTCACCCAGATCAGGTACTTGATGATCCTCCGCGTCAGCACCGTGTACTCCTCGATCAGCTCCGCCAGGTAGTACAGCCCGGCCGCTGGGGACACCGGCACTGTCACCCCCCCTGTCACCTCCCCTGTCACCTCCTGTCACCTCCTGTCACCTCCCCTGTCACCTCCTGTCACCTCCTCTGTCACCCCTGTCACCTCCTGTCACCTCTGTCACCTCCTGTCACCTCCCTGTCACCTCCTGTCACCTCCTCTGTCACCCCTGTCACCTCCTGTCACCTCCTCTGTCACCTCTGTCACCTCCCTGTCACCTCCTCTGTCACCTCTGTCACCTCCCTGTCACCTCCCCTGTCACCTGTCACTTCCCATGTCACCCCCCCGTCACCTCCTGTGTCACCTCTGTCACCTCCCTGTCACCCCCCTGTCACCTTCCCTGTCACCTCCCTGTCACCTCTGTCACCTCCCTGTCACCTGTCACTTCCCGTGTCACCTCGCCTGTCACCTTCCCTGTCACTCCTGTCATCTCTGTCACCTCCTGTGTCACCTGTCACGTCCCTGTCACCTCCTATGTCACCTCCTGTGCCACCTCCTGTGCCACCTCCTGTCACCTCTGTCACCTCCCCGTCACCTCCCCTGTCACCTCCCCTGTCACCTCCTGTGTCACCTGTCACCTCTGTCACCTCCTGTGTCACCTCCCCTGTCACCCCTGTGTCACCTCCTGTCACCCCTGTCACTTCCTGTGTCACTTCCTGTGTCACCTCCCCTGCCACGTTCTGTGTCACCTCCCCTGCCACCTCCCCTGTCACCTCCCCTGTCACCTCCTGTGTCACCCCTGTCACCTCCCCTGTGGGGACAGCAGTGTCACCACTGTCACCTCCTGTGTCACCTCTGTCACTTCCCAGCTGGGGACAGCGGTGTCACCAATGTCACCTCCCATGTCACCCCGGTCACCTTGGGCAGGGGACACTCAGGGACACTCAGGGCTCCTGGGGTTCGGGGTGTGGGGGAACTCGGGGACCCCAAAGTTCAGGGACAGACCGGGGGGGACCAGGCTTGGGGACATCCTGAGGGCTTGGGGACACCCGGGGACCCCAAACCCTGGGGACATCCTGAGGGCCTTGGGGACACCCAGGGACCCCAAACCCTTGGGATACTCAGGGACCCCAAACCTTGGGGACATCCTGAGGGCCTTGGGGACACCCAGGGACCCCAAACCCTTGGGATACTCAGGGACCCCAAACCTTGGGGACATCCTGAGGGCTTGGGGACACTCAAATCTCAGGGACACTCTGAGGGCCTGGGGACACTCTGGGACCTCCAATCTTGGGGACATCCTGAGCCCTTGGGGACACCCAGGGATCCCAAACCTTGGGGACACTCTGAGCCTTTGGAGACACCCAGGGACCCCAAACCTTGGGGACATCCCGAGGGCTTGGGGACATCCAGGGACTTCAAATCTCAAGGACACTCTGAGGGCTTGGGGACACCTGGGGACCCCAGATCTTGGGGACATCCTGAGAGCCTTGGGGACACCCAGGGACCCCAAATCTCAGGGACATCCTGAGAGCCTTGGGGACACCCCGGGGTCCTCAATGCTGGGGACACTCTGAGGGCTTGGGGACCCGCAGGGACCCCAAACCCTGGGGACACCCAGGGGCCTCAAATCTCAGGGACACTCTGAACCCTTGGGGCCACCCAGGGACCCCAAATCCTTGGGGACACTCTGACACCTTGAGGACACCCAGGGATCCCAAACCTTTGGGGACATCCTGAGAGTTTGGGGACACCCAGAGACCCCAAATCTCAGGGACACTCTGAGCCCTTGGGGACATTCAGGGACCCCCAAACCCTGGGGACACTCTGAGGGCTTGGGGACACTCAGGGACCCCAATCTTGGGGACACTCTGAGCCCTTGGGGACATTCAGGGACCCCCAAACCCTGGGGACACCCAGGGATCCCAAAGCTTTGGGGACACTCTGAACCCTTGGGGACATTCAGGGACCCCCAAACCCTGGGGCACTCTGAGGGCTCAGGGACACCCAGAGACCCCAAATCTCAGGGACATCCTCAGAGCCTTGGGGACACCAAGAGACTCCAAATCCTTGGGGACACTCTGAGCCTTTGGGGACACTCAAGGACCCCAAATCTCGGGGACATCCTGAGGGCTCAGGGACACCCAGAGACCCCCAAACCTTGGGGACACCCAGGGACCCCAAACCTTGGGGACATCCCGAGGGCTCGGGGACACCCAGGGACCCCAAATCTCAGGGACACTCTGAACCCTTGGGGACATTCAGGGACCCCCAAACCCTGGGGACACCCAGGGACCCCAAACTTTGGGGACACTCCGAGCCCTCTGAGACATTCTGGGTCCCCAATCTTGGGGACACTCAGAGGGCTCGGGGACATCCAGGGACCCCAAATCACAGGGACATCCTGAGGGTTTGGGGACACCCAGGGATCCCAGACCTTGGGGACATCCTGAGCATTTGGGGACACTCAAGGACCCCACATCACAGGGACATCCTGAGGGCCTTGGGGACACCAAGAAACTCCCAGTTTTGGGGACACTCTGAGCTCTTGGGGACACGCAGGGATCCCAAAGCTTTGGGGACATCCTGAGGGCTTGGGGACACCCAGAGACCCCCAATCTCAGGGACATCCTGAGGGCTCGGGGACACCAAGAGACTCCAAATCCTTGGGGACACTATGAGCCCTTGGGGACACGCAGGGATCCCAAAGCTTTGGGGACATCCTGAGGGCTCAGGGACACCCAGGGACCCCAAACCTTGGGGACACCCAGGGACCCCAAACCCTGGAGACACTCTGAGCCCTTGGGGACATTCAGGGACCCCAAATCTCAGGGACACCCTGAGGACCTGGGGACACCCATAGACCCCAAACCCTGGGGACATCCAGAGACCCCAAACCTTGGGGACACTCTGAGAGCTTGGGGACACTCAAGGACCCCAAATCTTTGGGGACATCCCGAGGGCTCGGGGACACTTAAGGACCTCAAATCTCAGGGACACTCTGAGCCCTTGGGGACACCCAGGGACCCCAAACCTTTGGGGACATCCTGAGGGTTTGGGGACACCCAGGGATCCCAAACCCCGGGGACACTCTGAGCCCTTGGGGACACCCAGAGACCCCAAACCCCGGGGACACTCCGAGCCCTCAGCCACCCCCAGCCCCCCCCCCCCCCCAATCCCAGGGGCTCCCCCCCCCTCCCCTCAGCCCTTCCCGCCCTTTCCCCCCACCCCGATATATCGCGACACACCCGGAACGGGCCCAACCCCCTTTCCCGCGCTTCCCGGGGCGCTCTCACCGATGGCCAAGGTGACAAAAGCCACCTGCACGAGCAGGGACAGCCAGCTGAGCACGTACATGAACCACATGGCGGGGCCGGGCCGCTCCCGGGGCCGCTCCCGGTGCCGCTCCCGGTCCCGCTCCCGCTCCGGGCCCGGCGACGGAACCAACGAGACGCGGAGAGCGGGGAGGGGGTGAGGGAGAGACACCGGAACAAACGAGACGCGGGGAGGAGGTGGCGCCCTCTCGCCATAGCGCCCCCTGCAGGCTCGGAGGGTTCTGCGTGAGGGGAGCGAAACCCCAAAAACAACCGGGGACCCCAAAAACATCAAGGGACCCCAAAAACAACAAGAGATCCCAAAAACGCCGGAGGACCTCAAAAGGGCGTGAGGGGAGCAAAACCCCAAAAACCCCAGGGGATCCCAAAACCAGCCGGGGGACCCCAAAAACAACGGGGGACCCCAAAAGGGCGTGAGGGGAACAAACGAGACGCAGCGAGGAGGGGGCGCCCTCTCGCCATAGCGCCCCCTGCAGGCTCGGAGGTTCCGCGTGAGGGGAGCGAAACCCCAAAAACAACCGGGGACCCCAAAAACGCCGGGGGACCCCAAAAACAACCGGGAGACCCCAAAAGGGCGTGAGGGGAACCGAGTAAATCTCCAGGGAGCCCCAAAGTGTGAGGGGAAACCCCAAAATTGTACCGAGACCCCAAAATTGCATCGAGACCCCAAAACTTCACAGCGACCCCAAAAGGTACAGAGACCCCAAAACTGCACAGCGACCCCAAAACAAGGGGGGGGACCCCGATCTGTAGGGGAACCCAAAAAGAGCAGCGGCTCTAAAGGGTGCGAGGACCCCCCAAAAACCCTACAGAGACCCCAAAGAGCCGAGGGACACCCCAAAATAATGTAGGGCCGCCCTAAAACCATCGAGGGACCCCAAAAACCGCTTTAGGGTTTGGGGGTTTGGGGGTTTGGGGTTTTTGGGGTTTGGGGTTTTTGGGGTTTTTGGAGTTTGGGGTTTGGGGTTTTTGGGATTTGGGGTTTGGGGGTTTGGGGTTTTTTGGGATTTGGGGTTTGGGGTTTGAGGGTTTGGAGGTTTGGGGTTTGGGGGGTTTGGGGGTTTTGGGGTTTTGGAGTTTGGGGTTTTGGGGGTTTGGAGGTTTGGGGGTTTGGGGTTTTGGAGTTTGGGGTTTGGGGGTTTGGAGGTTTGGGGTTTGGGGTTTTGGGGTTTGGAGGTTTGGAGGTTTGGGGGTTTGGGGTTTGGGGGGTTTTGGGGTTTGGAGTTTGGGGTTTGGAGTTTGGGGGTTTTGGGGTTTTGAGGTTTGGGGTTTTGGGTTTTGGGGTTTGGGGTTTTGGGGCTTCATTTTGGGGTTTGTGGGGCTCATTTTGGGATTGGGATGGTTTCATTTTGGGGGTGCCGGTTTTGGGGTTTTTGGGGGGGTTCATTTTTGGGGCACTGGGGGGTTCATTTTGGGGTTCCATTTTGGGTTTTGGGGTGCGGTGGGGTCATTTTGGGGTTTGGGGGTTTGGGTTTGGGGTTTGGGGTTTGAGGGTTTGGGGTTTGAGGGTTTGGGGTTTCATTTTAGGTTTTGGGGGCCGCGCTGTGGGGTCGTTTTGGGGTCCTGCGGGTTCATTTTTGGGGCGCTGCCTTTGGGGTTTCGGGGGGTTCGTTTTTGGGGTTTTGGAGGGTTCGTTTTGGGGTACAGAGGGGCTCGGTTTGGGGTTTTGGACGGTTCATTTTGGGGTTTTGGGGGCTTCATTTTTGGGGTGCTGGGCGGGGACATTTTGGGGGTTTTGGGGTTTCACGTTGGGGTGCAGAGGGGCTCGTTTTGGGGTTTTGGGGGTTCATTTTTGGGGTGCTGGGGAGTACGCTTTGGGGTTTTGGGGTGCCGGGGGTTTCATTTTGGGGTCCTGAGCTCATTTTGGGGTGCCAGGGGTTCATTTTGGGGTTTTGGGGTTTGGGGTTTTGGAGTTTGGGGGTTTGGGGTTTTGGGGTTTGGGGTTTTGGGGGGGGTCGTTTTGGAATTTTGGGGGTTTTGGAGTTTGGGGTTTGGGGTGGTCATTTTTGGGGTGCCGGGGCATCTTTTTTGGGGTTTTGTGGGGCTCATTTTGGGATCGGGGCGGTTTCATTTTGGGATGCTGGGTTTGGGGTTTTGGGGATTCATTTTGGGGTGCTGGGGCGTCGTTTTGGGGTTTGGGGGGGTTTCATTTTAGGTTTTTTGGGGCGCTGTGGGGTCATTTTGGGGGTCCTGGGCTCATTTTAGGGCTTCGGGGGGGTTCATTTGGGGTCCTGGAGGGTTCGTTTTTGGGGTGCTCCTGTTGGGGTTTTGGGGGTTCGCTTTGGGGTTTTTGGGGGTTCATTTTGGGGTGCTGGATGTTTCATTTTGAGGTTTCTGGGTTTTATTTTGGGGTTCTGCGGGATTTGATTTGGGGTTTCTGGGGGGTTTCATTTTTGGGGTTTTGAGCTTTCATTTTTGGGGTCCTGGGGGTTTCATTTTTTGGGGTTTTGAGGGTTCATTTTGGGGTTCGGGGTTTCTTTTTGGGGTTTCTGGGTTTCATTTTTTGGGGTTCTGGGCGATTTGATTTCGGGGGTTCTGGGTGGGGTTTAATTTTTGGGGTGCTGAGCTTTCATTTTTGGGGTTCTGGGGTTTCATTTTAGGGTCCGAGAGGGTTCATTTTGGGGTTCTGGGGTTCCTTTTTGGGGCACTGTGGGGTCATTTTAGGGCGCTGGGTGTTTCAGTTTGGGGTCCTGGGCTCATTTTGGGGTCCTGGGGGTTCATTTTGGAGCTTTTGGGGTTCCAGTTTAGGTTTTGGGGCGCTGTGGGGTCGTTTTGGGGTCCTGCAGGTTGATTTTTGGGGCGCTGCCTTTGGGGTTTCGGGGGGTTCGTTTTTGGGGTTTTGGAGGGTTCGTTTTGGGGTTTTGTGGGGCTCATTTTTGGGGTGCTGGGGAGTTCATTTTGGGGTTTGGGGGTTCCATTTTAGGTTTTGGGGGTTTTGTGGGGCTCATTTTGGGGTCGGGGCGGGGTCATTTTGGAGGTTTTGGGGTTTCACGTTGGGGTGCAGAGGGGATCGGTTTGGGGTTTTTGGGGGCTCGTTTTGGGGTTTGGGGCTTCATTTTTGGGGTGTTGGGGGATTTCATTTTGGGGTTTTGGGGGGTTTCAGTTTGGGGTCCGAGTGGGTTCATTTTGGGGGCGCTGTGGGGTCATTTTAGGGCGCTGAGTGTTTCAGTTTGGGGTCCTGAGCTCATTTTGGGGTTTTGGGGGGTTCATTTTGGGGTCTCTGGGGGGTTTCATTTTTGGGGTGCTGAGCTTCATTTTTGGGGTTCCGGGGGCTCATTTTTGGGATTCCGAGGGTTCATTTTTGGGGTGCTGCGTGTGCTCCTTTTGGGGTTCTGCGGGGGTTCATTTTGGGGTTTGGGGTTCGTTTTTGGGGTCCGAGCGGGCTCATTTTGGGGGGCGCCGGTTACCCCCAAAACCCCCGGGGGTGGCAGCGCAAAAAACACGGGGAGGGGACAAAGGGGGGACAATGGGGACAAAGGGGGGGGGACAGAAAGGGGGGGAGGGGCAAAGTGTCCCCGCCCACCCAGGGGACAGAAAGGACACGCGGGGAGGGGACAGAAGGGACACGCAGGGGGAGGGGACAGAAGGGACACGCAGGGGGAGGGGGACAGAGTGTCGCGGGGGGCTCGGTGACCGAGCGGTGACACCGAGCGGGGGGAGGGGAGGGGGGGGGGGCTGCGGCAGGAGCCTGTCCCCGTGTCCCCGTGTCCCCATTGTCCCGGTGTCCCCGTGTCCCTGTCCCTGTGTCCCTGTGTCCCTGTGTCCCTCTGTCCCCCGTGTCCCTGTGTCCCTGTGTCCCTGTGTCCCCGTGTCCTGTGTCCCCGTGTCCCCGTGTCCCCGTGTCCCTCTGTCCCTCTGTCCCTCTGTCCCCGTGTCCCCATTGTCCCCGTGTCCGGTGTCCCCGTGTCCCTCTGTCCCTCTGTCCCTGTGTCCCCATTGTCCCCGTGTCCCCGTGTCCCCCTGTCCCCGTGTCCCCGTGTCCCCGTGTCCCTGTGTCCCGGTGTACCCGTGTCCCTGTGTCCCTGTGTCCCTGTCCCCATGTCCCCTGTTCCCTGTCCCCCTGTCCCCCAGCTCCTTTTGGGGCCTTGGGGACACCCCTGGATTTGCTCCCCCACCCCAGAGACCCCTCAGGTGCCCCCAAATGGATCCCCCAAAATTGGGGGGGGGATCCCCCAGTGACTCCGGCTCTGGGGTGGTGGCCCCATGGATTTGGGGTCCAGAGAACTCGGGGTCACCCCGGATTTGGGGTCGGGATTTGGGGTCGGGATTTGGGGTCGGGATTTGGGGTGCGCCCCATCCCCCCCCCCTGCTCCCTCTCCCCGCCCCCCTCCCCATCCCCCGCTGGGGGCTCAGGGGGGTCCCGCTTCCCCTTGGGTGGCATTTTGGGGGTTCCCGTTCCCCCTCAGCCGAGATTTGGGGGGCCCGTGTCCCCTCAGCCGGGTTTGGGGTCCATTGTCACCCCAACCGGGTTTGGGGTCCCCTCAGTCGGGGGTTGGGAGTCCCATTGTCACCTCAGCCGAGTTTGGGGTCCCCTCGGTGGCGATTTGGGGTCCCAATGTCACCTGAGCTGGGTTTTGGGGTCTCGTATCACCCCAGCCGGGTTTTGGGGTCCCCCACGGTGGCGGTTTGGGGGTCCCAATGTCACCCCAGCCGGGTTTGGGATCCCCTCAGCCGAGATTTGGAGGTCCCATTGTCCCCTCAGCTGGATTTGGGGTCCCCTCAGTCGGGTTTGGGGTCCCATTGTCACCCCAGCCGGGTTTTGGGGTCCCCTCAGCCGGGTTTGGGGTCCCATTGTCACCCCAGCCGGGTTTTGGGGTCCCCCCCCGGTTCTGCCTGGCGGGGACACCGCGGGGACATCCCGGGGGGTGGCTCCGGCCCGGGACACCCGGTGACACAGCGAGTGCCACCCCCACCCCGGCCCTGCGGGTGGCTCGGGGGCCACCGCCCCTGGCAGCGGGGACACGGTGACAGCGGGGACACGGTGACACGGTGACAGCGGGGACACGGTGACAGCACCGCGGGGACACGGTGACAGCAACGGGGGGACACCGCCCCTGGCTGCGGGGACACGGTGACAGCGGGGACACGGTTGACAGCACCGCGGGGACACGGTGACAGCGCCTGGGGCTCCTTCCCAGCCCTGGGGAACAGCCCCGCCTGTCGCGACACTGTCGCGACACCAGCCCCGGGGTGGCGCCGGGGCGGTGCCACCAGCGTGTCCCCAAAGCGCTGCGGTGACATCGCCGCGTTGTCCCCGAGCGCGGCCGCCTGTGGGGGGGCACGGGGGGGGCGGGGAGGGGAAACTGAGGCACGGCGGGGGTGGAGGGAGGGGCTCCGGGGGGGGGGGCAGGGGGGCTCCCTCATTAGCGCTAATGAGATCAATTAGCGCTGCAGCCAGCGGCTCTAATGAGCGGCGCAGCTGCGCGGCCGCCCCCGGGGGGCCACGAACGACCCCAGTGACCCCAGTGACCCCAGTGACCCCAGTGACCCCCAGTGACCCCAATGACCCCAGTGACCCCAGTGACCCCAGTGACCCCGCTGACCCCACTGGTGGGGATGGGCACCCCAAAGGTCAGGCCCTGTCCCTCTGTCCCTGTCCCCAGTCCCTGTCCCCATCCCTGTCCCCATCCCTGTCCCCATCCCTGTCCCCTGTCCCTGTCCCCATCCCTGTCCCCTGTCCCCCTGTCCCCATTCCCTGTCCCCATCCCTGTCCCCGTTCCCTGTCCCCTGTCCCCTGTCCCCTGTCCCCTGTCCCCCTGTCCCTGTCCCCATTTCCTGTCCCTGTCCCATTCCCTGTCCCCAGTCCCTGTCCCTGTCCCCTGTCCTGTCCCCATTCCCTGTCCCCATCCCTGTCCCCATCCCTGTCCCCTGTCCCTGTCCCTGTCCCCATCCCTGTCCCTGTCCCTGTCCCTGTCCCCATCCCTGTCCCCATTCCCTGTCCCTGTCCCCATTCCCTGTCCCCATCCCTGTCCCCATCCCTGTCCCCATTCCCTGTCCCTGTCCCCATTCCCTGTCCCCATTCCCTGTCCCCATCCCTGTCCCCCTGTCCCCTGTCCCCATTCCCTGTCCCCATCCCTGTCCCCATCCCTGTCCCCTGTCCCTGTCCCTGTCCCTGTCCCCACCCAGCTCAGGGACAGTGTGGGCGGGCGCACCGGGGTCTCCATGGGTGGCCGTGGGTGACATTCCCGGACGGAAAGGTGACGGTCACATCCCGGTGCCCCGACCCTGGGAGCCGAGGCTGCTCCGTGAGGAACGTGAGAGCTCCCGGGAGGGGCCGGAGCCATCGGTGTCCCCAGTGCCACCAGCCCAGGGCAGCGCGGCCACTGCGCTGTCACCTGCCAGCCCCCTCTGGAATTCACCTGCGTGTCCCCCTCCGTGGGAGCAGGAATGTCACCAACAGTGACCCTGGAACGGGATGGGATGGATGGAGGGATGGATGGAGGGATGGACGGAGGGATGGATGGAGGGATGGAGGGATGGACGGAGGGATGGATGGAGGGATGGATGGAGGGATGGATGGATGGATGGAGGGATGGAGGGATGGATGGAGGGATGGATGGATGGATGGATGGACAGGGATGGATGGATGGATGGAGGATGGATGGATGGATGGATGGATGGAGGGATGGAGGGATGGATGGATGGAGGGATGGATGGATGGATGGATGGATGGATGGAGGGATGGATGGAGGGATGGATGGATGGAGGGAGGGATGGATGGATGGATGGAGGGAGGGATGGAGGGAGGGATGGATGGATGGATGGAGGGAGGGATGGAGGGAGGGATGGATGGAGGGAGGGATGGAGGGATGGATGGAGGGATGGATGGATGGATGGACACAGGGATGGATGGATGGACAAACAGACAAACGGATGCACTCTGGGCACGGACAGACAGCACTCACCGCACTCCTGGGCTCTCTGCGATTCCGGAGCGCAGGAAGGCGCCCGGACACAGGGAAGGACACACGGACACTTCCCTGCCCCCCCTCTCTCCTGGCCCATCCCTTGTCCCGGTCCCGGTGGCTCGGATCTGATCCCGAGCGGTGCCGGAGCTCTCGGGGCACCACCAGGGCTCCGGCACCACCACACCGGGATGGGGACGGGAGTGGGATCATCCACTTGGGATTGGGGTCAGCTGTGGGATCGTCCATTTGGGATGGAGACAGGAGTGGGATCATCCACTTGGGATGGGGTCAGGATCATCCACTTGGGATGGGGATGGGAGCGGGATCGTCCATTTGGGATGGGGACGGGATCATCCATTTGGGATGGGGATGGGAGCGGGATCATCCATTTGGGATGGGGACAGAATCATCCATTTGGGATGGGGTCAGCTGTGGGATCATCCATTTGGGATGGGGTCAGGATCATCCACTTGGGATGGGGATGGGATCATCCATTTGGGATGGGGATGGGAGCAGGATCATCCATTTGGGATGGGGTCAGGATCATCCATTTGGGATGGGGTTGGCTGTGGGATCATCCACTTGGGATGGGGATGGGATCATCCATTTGGGATGGGGATGGGATCATCCACTTGGGATGGGGATGGGATCATCCATTTGGGATGGGGATGGGAGCGGGATCATCCATTTGGGATGGGGTTGGCTGTGGGATCATCCATTTGGGATGGGGTCAGGATCATCCACTTAGGACAGGTTTGGGATCACCCGCTCAGGCCGAGCACCCCAAATCCAATCCCGGCGTCTGCCCGGCCATGGAGCCGCCTCCCGGGCCCATCCCGCCACCGCCCCATTCCCGTTCCTGCGCTCACCCTCCTCCTCCTCCGGCCGCTGTGTCCCCACCGTGTCCCCACCGTGTCCCCACGATGTCCCCGCCGTGTCCTCGGTGCCGCTCCCAGCCCGGCTCGGCAGCAGCCGGATGGATCCAGACTCCGGAATTCCACCCAGCCCCTCCAAAAGCAGCGCTGCCCGCTGGGAACGGAGCCGTTCCCGTTCCCGCCGGGGGCCTCCCTTCCCTTCCCTTCCCTTCCCTTCCCTTCCTTCCCTTCCCTTCCCTTCCTTCCCTTCCCTTCCCTTCCCTTCCCTTCCCTTCCTTCCTTCCCTTCCTTCCAGCTGCAGCCGGCGCGGCCCCGGCACCCCCGGGATGCTCCGCGGCCGGAGCGGGGCTGAGCTCGGGAGAAGGAAGGGGTCTCAGCCGGGATTTGGGGTCCCAGCCCGGATTTGGGGTCCCAGCCCGATTTTGGGTCTCAGCCCGGATTGGGGTCCCAGCCTGGATTTGGGGTCCCAGCCTGGATTTGGGGTCTCAGCCCCGGTTTGGGGTCTCAGCCCGGATTTGGGGTCTCAGTCCGGGTTTTGGGGTCTCAGCCCGGATTTGGGGTCTCAGCTGGGATTTGGGTCTCAGCTCATATTTGGGTCTCAGCCTGGATTTGGGTCTCAGCTGGGATTTGGGGCTCAGTCTGGGTTTGGGGTCTCAGCCCGGATTTGGGGTCTCAGCCTGGATTCGGGATCCCAGCCCAGGATTTGGGTCTCAGCCCGGATTTGGGGTCCCAGCCCGCATCCCCCGGTGCCGATGTCCCCTCTCGGTGCCGCTGCCCTCGCTCTCCCTGCGGCACCCACGGGGGTGGCAGCAGCCGGGAATCCCGGGTGGATCGGAATATCGGGTGGGATCGGGAATATCGGGTGGGATCGAGAATCCCGGGTGGGATCGGGAATCCCGGGGGGGATCGAGAATCCCGGGTGTGATCGGCAATCCCGGGTGGGATCGGCAATCCCAGGGGGGATCGGAATCCCGGGTGGGATCGGCAATCCCGGGTGGGATCGGCAATCCCGGGTGGGATCAGGAATCCCGGGTGGGATCGGGAATCCCGGGTGGGACCGGGCCATCCCTGGAGCATCCCGCTCCCCCTTTCCCGGGCTGGGATTCCCTCCCCGCTCACCCCGAGCCCCCCAAAACCTCCGCGTCTCACCCACCCCGCT
>JAJNNQ010000491.1:0-36275 GCA_027886175.1 Phylloscopus collybita
AAGGTGAGGCTGGAAATGGGGGGGGGGGAAATGGGGGGGGAAATGGGGCTGGGAATGGGGGGAAATGGGGCTGGAAATGGGGTGGGAAATGGGGGGGAATGGGATGGAAAAGGGGATGGAAAGGGGTGGGAAATGGGATGGAAAAGGGGATGGAAAGGGGTGGGAAATGGGGGGGAAATGGGGGGGAAATGGGGGGGGAAATGGGGCTGGAAAAGGGGGGGAAATGGGGCTGGAATGGGGATGGAAATGGGAGGGAAATGGGGCTGGAAAAGGGGATGGAAAGGGGTGGGAAATGGGGGGGAAATGGGGCTGGAAATGGGGGGGGAATGGGGCTGGAAAAGGGGGGGAAATGGGGATGGAAATGGGGGGGAAATGGGGGATGGAAATGGGGGGGAAAGGGGGGGAAATGGGGCTGGAATGGGGGGGGAATGGGGCTGGGAATGGGGGGGAATGGGGATGGAAATGGGGGGGAAATGGGGATGGAAATGGGGGGGAAAGGGGGGGGAAATGGGGCTGGAATGGGGGGGGAATGGGGGCGGGAATGGGGGGGAATGGGGGGGAAATGGGGGGAAATGGGGGGGAAATGGGGGGGAAATGGGGCTGGGAATGGGGGGGAATGGGGGGGAATGGGGGGAAATGGGGGGAAATGGGGGGGAAATGGGGGGGAAATGGGGCTGGGATGGGGGGAAATGGGGATGGAAAAGGGGGGGAAATGGGGGGAAATGGGGCTGGAATGGGGCTGGAAATGGGGCTGGAAAAGGGGGGGAAATGGGGTGGAAATGGGGCTGGGAATGGGGGGGAAATGGGTAAAAAAGGGGCAGAAAAGGGTCTGGGAGGGGGTGGATTCCCGCAGGAGGAGGAGGAGGAGGAAGGGGAAGAGCAGGGGCTGAGGATGAGGAGGAAGAGCAGGGGATGAAGATGAGGAGGAGGAGGAGCAGGGGCTGAGGAGGAGGAGGAGCAGGGGATGAGGATGAGGAGGATGAGGATGAGGAGGATGAGGAGCAGGGGTTGAGGATGAGGATGAGGAGGATGAGGAAGAGCAGGGTCTGAGGAGGAGCAGGAGCTGAGGAGGATGAGGATGATGAGGATGAGGAGGATGAGGATGAGGAGGAAGAGCAGGGGCTGAGGATGAGGAGAATGAGGATGAGGAAGAGCAGGGACTGAGGAGGAGCAGGGGCTGAGGATGAGGAAGATGAAGAGGAGCAGGGACTGAGGATGATGAGGAGGATGAGGATGAGGAAGAGCAGGGTCTGAGGAGGAGCAGGGACTGAGGATGATGAAGATGAGGATGAGGATGAGGAAGATCGGGGTCTGAGCCGTCCCCGCCGTTCCCCAGGGAAGGGCAAAGGGCAGCGGGCGGCCGAGCCCGGCGAGCCGGAGGCGCCGCAGCCGCAGGTGCCCAAGCTGCGGACGCTGGACGTGTTCTCGGGCTGCGGGGGCCTCTCCGAGGGCTTCCACCAGGCAGGTGAGCTCAGGTGGGCTCCAGGTGGGCTCCACCAGGCAGGTGAGCTCAGGTGGGCTCCAGGTGGGCTCCAGGTGGGCTCCAGGTGAGCTCCAGGTGGGCTCCAGGTGGGCTCCAGGTGGGCTCCAGGTGAGCTCCAGGTGGGCTCCACCAGGCAGGTGAGCTCAGGTGGGCTCCAGGTGGGCTCCAGGTGAGCTCCAGGTGGGCTCCAGGTGGGCTCCAGGTGGGCTCCAGGTGGGCTCCACCAGGCAGGTGAGCTCAGGTGGGCTCCAGGTGAGCTCCAGGTGAGCTTCACCAGGCAGGTGAGCTCCAGGTGAGCTCCAGGTGGGCTCCAGGTGGGCTCCAGGTGAGCATCACCAGGCAGGTGAGCTCAGGTGGGCTCCAGGTGAGCTCCAGGTGAGCTCCAGGTGGGTTCCCATCCAACACTGACCATTCCCAGTGCCCAACACTGACCATTCCCATCCAACACTGACCACTCCCAGTGTCCACCCCTGGCCATTCCCACCCTACACTGACCATTCCCATCACACCTTGACCATTCCCACCCAACACTGACCATTCCTGACCGTTCCCAGTGTCCACCCCCGGCCACTCCCAGTGCCCACCCCTGACCATTCCCAGTGTCCACCCCCGGCCACTCCCAGTGCCCACCCCTGACCATTCCCAGTGTCCACCCCCGGCCACTCCCAGTGCCCACCCCTGACCATTCCCAGTGTCCACCCCTGACCACTCCCAGTGCCCACCCCTGACCATTCCCAGTGTCCACCCCCGGCCACTCCCAGTGTCCACCCCTGGCCACTCCCAGTGTCCACCCCTGACCATTCCCAGTGTCCACCCCTGACCATTCCCAGTGTCCACCCCTGGCCATTCCCAGTGTCCACCCCCGGCCGTTCCCACCCCAGCCCGGGCTGGCCGTGTCCCTCAGGGGTCTCGGAGACGCTCTGGGCCATCGAGATGTGGGAGCCGGCGGCGCAGGCGTTCCGGCTCAACAACCCCGGCACCACCGTCTTCACCGAGGACTGCAACGTGCTCCTCAAGCTGGTGATGGCCGGCGAGAAGACCAACTCCCTGGGCCAGAAGCTGCCCCAGAAGGGCGACGTGGAGATGCTCTGTGGTGGCCCCCCGTGCCAGGGCTTCAGCGGCATGAACCGCTTCAACTCCCGCACCTACTCCAAGTTCAAGAACTCTCTGGTGGTCTCCTTCCTCAGGTGGGTGTGGAGGAGATGTTCTGGGGTCAGAGCCCTGTCTGGTGTGCCCTGGTGGGTCTGGAGATGTTCTGGGGTCAGAGCCCTGTCTGGTGTCCCCTGGTGGGTCTGGAGATGTTCTGGGGTCAGACCCTGCCTGGTGTGCCCTGGTGGGTCTGGAGATGTTCTGGGGTCAGAGCCCTGCCCGGTGTCCCCTGGTGGGTCTGGAGATGTTCTGGGGTCAGACCCTGCCTGGTGTCCCCTGGTGGGTCTGGAGATGTTCTGAGGTCAGATCCCTGCCCGGTGTCCCCTGGTGGGTCTGGAGATGTTTTGGGGTCAGATCCCATATGATGTCCCCTGGTGGGTCTGGAGATGACGTTCTGGGGTCAGACCCTGCCCGGTGTCCCCTGGTCGGTCTGGAGATGTTCTGGGGTCAGATCCCTGCCCGGTGTCCCCTGGTGGGTCTGGAGATGACGTTCTGGGGTCAGACCCTGCCCAGTGTCCCTGGTGGGTCTGGAGATGTTTTGGGGTCAGATCCCATATGATGTCCCCTGGTGGGTCTGGAGATGACGTTCTGGGGTCAGACCCTGCCTGGTGTCCCCTGGTGGGTCTGGAGATGTTCTGGGGTCAGACCCTGCCCGCTGTCCCCTGGCCACGCCGCTGTCCCCGCAGTTACTGCGATTATTACCGGCCCCGCTTCTTCCTGCTGGAGAACGTCCGGAACTTCGTGTCCTTCAAGAGGTCCATGGTGCTGAAGCTGACCCTGCGCTGCCTGGTGCGCATGGGCTACCAGTGCACCTTCGGCGTGCTGCAGGTAGGGCCTCCAGGGCTGCCGCTTTTGGGGGGAAAAAACCCTTTTTTGGGGTTTTTGGCACCCTGGGGGAGCTGCTGGTGGTGGTGGTGGTGGTGGTGCTGGTGGTGGTGGTGGTGGTGGTGGTGGTGGTGGTGGTGCTCCTTGGGGACCTTCCCAAAGGAATTGGTCAGGTGGTCAGTTGGGCCTGCCAAGGAGGAGTTGACTCCTTGGGTGGCTCTGGGGACGTTCCTGTGTCCATGAGGCCTCCAGGTGACCACAGCTCCCCCTGTCCCTCAGGAGCTGTCCCCTCCAACGACCCAATGGGTTCCTTGGGGACATTTCCCATTCCCATGTGGACATTCCCACCCCTGTCCCTCAGAAACTGACCCCTGGGGTGGCTCTGACCCCTGTCCCTCAGGAATTGTCCCCTCCAAAGGAGGAACTGACCCCTGGGGTGGCTCTGGGGACGTTCCTGTCCCCATGAGGCCTCCAGGTGACCACAGCTCCCCCTGTCCCTCAGGAACTGACCCCTGGGGTGGCTCTGAGGACATTCCCACCCCTGTCCCTCAGGAACTGACCCCTGGGGTGGCTCTGACCCCTGTCCCTCAGGAGCTGTCCCCTCCAAAGCCCCAGCTGACCCCTGGGGTGGCCCTGTGGCCATCCCCACCCCTGTCCCTCAGGAACTGACCCCTCCAAAGGAGGAACTGACCCCTGGGGTGGCTCAATGGTCACTCTGGTGTCCCTGCGGTCACTCTCAGTGGTCACTGTGGTCACTCAGTGGTCACTCAGTGGTCACTCAGTGGTCACTCAGTGGTCACTCTGTCCCCTCAGGCCGGTCAGTACGGCGTGGCGCAGACGCGCCGCCGGGCCATCGTGCTCAGTGGTCACTGTGGTGTCCCTGCGGTCACTCTCAGTGGTCACTGTGGTCACTCAGTGGTCACTCAGTGGTCACTCAGTGGTCACTCAGTGGTCACTGTGGTCACTCAGTGGTCACTCAGTGGTCACTCAGTGGTCACTCTGTCCCCCCCAGGCCGGTCAGTACGGCGTGGCACAGACGCGCCGCCGCGCCATCGTGCTCAGTGGTCACTCCGGTGTCCCTGCGGTTACTCTGGTGTCACTGTGGTCACTCAGTGGTCACTCAGTGGTCACTCAGTGGTCACTCTGGTCACTCAGTGGTCACTGTGGTGTCCCTGTGGTCACTGTGGTCACTCAGTGGTCACTCAGTGGTCACTGTGGTCACTCAGTGGTCACTCAGTGGTCACTCAGTGGTCACTCAGTGGTCACTGTGGTCACTCAGTGGTCACTCAGTGGTCACTCAGTGGTCACTCAGTGGTCACTGTGGTGTCACTGTGGTCACTCAGTGGTCACTCAGTGGTCACTCAGTGGTCACTCTGTCCCCCCCAGGCCGGTCAGTACGGCGTGGCGCAGACGCGCCGCCGGGCCATTGTGCTCAGTGGTCACTGTGGTTACTCTGGTGTCCCTGTGGTCACTCAGTGGTCACTGTGGTCACTCAGTGGTCACTGTGGTCACTCAGTGGTCACTCTGGTCACTCTCCCCCCCCAGGCCGGTCAGTACGGCGTGGCGCAGACGCGCCGCCGCGCCATCGTGCTCAGTGGTCACTGTGGTGTCACTGTGGTTACTCTGGTGTCCCTGTGGTCACTCAGTGGTCACTGTGGTCACAGTGGTCACTCAGTGGTCACTCAATGGTCACTCAGTGGTCACTCTGGTCACTCTCCGTCCCTCAGGCCGGTCAGTACGGCGTGGCGCAGACGCGCCGCCGGGCCATCGTGCTCAGTGGTCACTCTGGTGTCCCTGTGGTCACTCTGGTGTCCCTGTGGTTACTCTGGTGTCCCTGCAGTCACTCAGTGGTCACTCAGTGGTCACTCTGGTCACTCTCCCCTCTCAGGCCGGTCAGTACGGCGTGGCGCAGACGCGCCGCCGGGCCATCGTGCTCAGTGGTCACTGTGGTTACTCTGGTGTCACTCAGTGGTTACCCGGATGTCCCTGTGGTCACTCAGTGGTCACTCAGTGGTCACTCTCCCCCCCAGGCCGGTCAGTACGGCGTGGCGCAGACGCGCCGCCGCGCCATCGTGCTGGCGGCGGCGCCGGGCGAGCGGCTGCCGCTCTTCCCCGAGCCCCTGCACGTCTTCGCCCCCCGCGCCTGCCAGCTCAGCGTGGTGGTGGACGACAAGAAATTCGTCAGCAACATCACCCGGTCAGCGCGGGGGGGGCGGCGGGAATGCCGGGGGCTTGGGAATTCTGGGATGGGAATTCTGGGGGTTTGGGAATTCTGGAGTTTGGGAATCCTGGAGTTTGGGAATTCTGGGATGGGAATTTCGGTGTGGGAATGGGGAGTTTGGGAATGCCGGGATGGGAATTCTGGGGTTTGGGAATTCTGGGGTTTGGGAATCGGGAGTTTGGGAATTCCAGTGTGGGAATGGGGAGTTTGGGAATTCTGGGATGGGAATTCTGAGATGGGAATGGGGAGTTTGGGGATTCTGAGATGGGAATCCTGGAGTTTGGGAATTCTGGGATGGGAATTCCGGTGTGGGAATGGGGAGTTTGGGAATTCCGGCGTGGGAATCGGGAATTTGGGAATTCTGGGATGGGAATTCCGGTGTGGGAATGGGGAGTTTGGGAATTCTGGCACGGGAATGGGGAGTTTGAGAATTCCGGTGTGGGAATCGGGAGTTTGGGAATTCTGAGATGGGATTCCGGTGTGGGAATTGGGAATTTGGGAATTCTGGCATGGGAATGGGGAATTTGGGAATTTTGGTGTGGGAATTGGGAATTTGGGAATTCTGGCACGGGAATGGGGAGTTTGGGAATTCTGGGATGGGAATCGGGAATTTGGGAATTCCGGTGTAGGATTCTGGCACGGGATTTGGGAATTTGGGAATTCTGAGCCAGGGTTTTCGGTGCAGGAATGGGGAGTTTGGGAATTCTGAGATGGGATTCTGGCACGGGAATCGGGAATTTGGGAATTCTGACCCAGGATTCTGGTGTGGGATTTGGGAATTCTGAGCCGGGAATCCCGGCATGGGAATGGGGAGTTTGGGAATTCCGAGTTGGGAATTTGGCACTCAGAATTCTGAGTTGGGAATTTGGCACTGGGAATTTGGCGCTGGGAATTTGGCACTGAGAATTCTGAGTTGGGAATTTGGCACTGGGAATTTGGCACTGGGAATTCCGAGTTGGGAATCCCGAGCTGGGAATCCCAAGCTGGGAATCCCGAGCTGGGAATCCCGAGCTGGGAATCCCGAGTTGGGAATCCCGAGCTGGGAATCCCGAGTTGGGAATCCCGAGCTGGGAATCCCGATCCGGGGTCTGACCCCCCCCGCCCCCCCAGGACGTACTCGGGCCCGTTCCGCACCATCACCGTCCGGGACACCATGTCCGACCTGCCCGAGATCCGCAACGGCGCCTCGGCCCTGGAGATCTCCTACAACGGCGAGCCCCAGTCCTGGTTCCAGCGGCAGATCCGCGGCTCCCAGTACCAGCCCATCCTCAGGGACCACATCTGCAAGGTGGGAGCCCAAGGGATCCCAAAGGATCCCAAAGGATCCCGGCGGGATCGGGGCCTCCCGGGGCGGCCGCGCCCAAAATGGGGATGGGGGAGCTCCTGGGAATGGTGGAGGTGCTGGGAATGGTGGAGATGCTGGGAATGGTGAAAGTTTTGGGAACGATGGTGGTTTTGGGAATGGGGATGGTTTTGGGAATGGAGGTTTTGGGAATGGTGGAGATGCTGGGAGTGGTGGAGATGCTGGGAATGGTGGAGGTGCTGGGAACGGTGGTTTTGGGAACGATGGTGGTTTTGGGAATGGTGGTTTTGGGAATGGTGAAGCCACTGGGAGCCTGGTGGCACCACTGGGATCTGGTGGATCCCTTGGGAACCGGTGAATCCATTGGGAGCCACCTCTCCCAACCCTTCCCCTGAACTACACCCATGCCCTGGTGGTGTCCAACATCTCCTGGAGGTGTCCAACATCTCCCAATGGTGCCCAACATCCCCTGGTGGTGCCCCCAATGATGTCCAACATCTCCCAATGGTTTCTGACATCTCCTGGAGGTGTCCAATGTCCCCCAATGGTGTCCAACATCACCCAGTCATGTCCAACATCCCCTGGAGGTTGTCCAACATCACCCAGTCATGTCCAGTGTCCCCCAATGGTTCCCAACATCTCCTGGAGGTGCCCACCACCCCCCAATGGTGCCCACCACCCCCCAGTCATGCCCAACGCCCCCCACCATGCCCCGTTGCCCCCCACCCCGTGGCTGACGCCGGGGCCGTGCCGCGCCGGCAGGACATGAGCGCGCTGGTGGCGGCGCGGATGCGGCACATCCCGCTGGCGCCCGGCTCCGACTGGCGGGACCTGCCCAACATCGAGGTGCGGCTGTCGGACGGCACCAGCACCCGCAAGCTGCGCTACACCCACCACGAGCGCAAGAACGGCCGCAGCAGCTCCGGCGCCCTGCGCGGCGTCTGCTCCTGCGCCGAAGGTGGGTGCTGGTGGTGGTGGGCTTCCATGGGCACGTACCCACCATGGGGCGGGTGTCGCCTCCTTCCCCTTGGTGGGTGGTGGGCTTCCATGGGCACGTCCTCACCATGGGGTGGGTGGGTGGGCGTTGCCTCCTTCCCCTGGTTGGGTGCTGGTGGTGGTGGGCTTCCATGGGCACGTCCCCACCACAGGGTGGGCAGATGGGCGTTGCCTCCTTCCCCTGGGTGGGTGGTGGTGGTGGGCTTCCATGGGCACATCCTCACCACAGGGCGGGCGGGTGGGCGTTGCCTCCTTTCCCTTGGTGGGTGGTGGTGGTGGGCCTCCATGGGCACGTCCTCACCACCACGGGGCAGGCGTCACCTCCTTCCCCTGGGTGGGTGGTGGTGGTGGTGGGCCTCCATGGGCACGTCCTCACCACGGGGTGGGCAGATGGGCATTGCCTCCTTCCTCTGGGTGGGTGGTGGTGGTGGGCTTCCATAGCCACATCCCCACCACCACGGGGTGGGCGTCACCTCCTTCCCCGAATTCCCAAATTTTTTCGGTGGTTTTTTGTGGTTTTTTTTTTTGGTGTTCCCCCCATCCCAGGGAAGCCGTGTGACCCGGCCGACCGGCAGTTCAACACCCTGATCCCCTGGTGCCTCCCGCACACCGGCAACCGGCACAACCACTGGGCCGGGCTCTACGGGCGCCTGGAGTGGGACGGCTTCTTCAGCACCACCGTCACCAACCCCGAGCCCATGGGCAAGCAGGTGGGCACCAGGAACCGTGGTGGAGGTGGTGGTGTTGGGTGGTCATCGTGTCCCAGCCCTGGGTTTGGTGGTGGTGACCCATGGCCACCACGTCACAGCCCTTGATGGTGCTCAATGGTCATCGTTGTCCCTTGGTGGCTTTGGTGGTGACCCATGGCCATCGTGTCCCAGCCCTTGGGGTGGGTTTGGTGGTGGTGACCAATGGCCACCACGTCCCAGCCCTTGACAATGGTCAGTGGTCATCGTGTCCCAGCCCTTGATGGTGGCCAGTGGTCATCGTTGTCCCAACAGTTGGGTTGGTTCATTGGTGGTGTCCAATGGCTGCCACATCCCAACAGTTGGGTTGGCCACGTGTCCCAGTGGTTGGGTTTGATGGTCACCACGTCCCAGTGGTTGGGTTTGGTGGCCTCCAATGTCTCAGCAGTTGGGTTTGATGGTCACCAATGTCCCAGTGGTTGGGTTTGATGGTCACCAATGTCCCAATGGTTGGGTTTGGTGGTCTCCAATGTCCCAATGGTTGGGTTTGGTGGTCTCCAATGTCCCAATGGTTGGGTTTGGTGGTCTCCAATGTCCCAATGGTTGAGTTTGGTGGTCACCATGTCCCAGTGGTTGGGTTTGATGGCCACCAATGTCCCAACAGTTGGGTTTGACGGCCACCAATGTCCCAACAGTTGGGTTTGATGGTCACCATGTCCCAATGGTTGGGTTTGGTGGTCTCCAATGTCCCCCATGTTCCATGGGCCGGGTTTGGTGGCCAATGCAGGGCTGGGTTTGGTGTCCTGGGGACGGTTGGGTTTGGTGTCCCCACGTGTCCCCACGTGTCCCCGTGTCCCCACATGTCCCCACATGTCCCCACGTGTCCCCGTGTCCCCGTGTGTCCCCAGGGCCGGGTGCTGCACCCCGAGCAGCACCGCGTGGTCAGCGTGCGGGTGCTGGGGATGGTTGGGTGTGGTGTCCCCATGTCCCACGGGCTGGGTTTGATGTCCCCATGTGTTGTCCCCGTGTCCCAGGGCCGGGTGCTGGGGATGGTTGGGTTTGGTGTCCCCACATGTCCCCACATGTCCCCATGTCCCATGGGCTGGGTTTGGTGTCCCCACGTGTCCCCACATGTCCCCGTGTGTCCCCAGGGCCGGGTGCTGCACCCCGAGCAGCACCGCGTGGTCAGCGTGCGGGAGTGCGCGCGCTCCCAGGGCTTCCCGGACACCTTCCGCCTCTTCGGGAACATCCTGGACAAGCACAGGCAGGTCCGTGCCCGCTGGCCCCTTGTCCCCCTGTCCTGATGTCCCTTTGTCCCCTTGTCCCTTTGTCCCCTTGTCCCTTTGTCCATTGTCCCCTTGTCCCTTTGTCCTGGTGTCCCTTTGTCCCCTTGTCCCCATTGTCCTGGTGTCCCTTTGTCCCCATTGTCCCCCTGCCCACTGTCCCCCCTGTCCCTTTGTCCCCTTGTCCCCTTGTCCTGATGTCCCTTTGTCCGTTTGTCCCCATTGTCCTGGTGTCCCTTTGTCCATTGTCCCTTTGTCCCTGTGTCCATTGTCCTCCTGTCCCCATGGTCCCCGTGCCCGCTGTCCCACTGTCCCTTTGTCCCTTTGTCCCTTGGTCCCACATTGTCCTGGTGTCCTTTGTCCCTTTGTCCTCATTGTCCCTGTGGTCCCTGTGCCCGCTGTCCCATGTCCTGCTGTCCCCCTGTCCCTGTCCCTCTGTCCCCATCGCTGTCCCTCTGTCCTCCTGTCCCCATCCCTGTCCCTCTGTCCCTGTCCCTGTGTCCCCTGTCCCCCTGTCCCTGTGTCCCCTGTCCCTCTGTCCCTCTGTCCCTCTGTCCCTCTGTCCCCCTGTCCCTGTGTCCCCCTGTCCCTCTGTCCCTGTCCCTGTCCCCCTGTCCCTCTGTCCCTCTGTCCCTGTCCCTGTCCCTCTGTCCCTCTGTCCCTCTGTCCCCCTGTCCCTGTGTCCCCCTGTCCCCCTGTCCCTGTGTCCCCTGTCCCTCTGTCCCCTGTCCCTCTGTCCCTCTGTCCTCTGTCCCTGTCCCCCTGTCCCTGTGTCCCTCTGTCCCCACGGCCGTCCATCCATCCGTCCGTCCGTCCGTCCTTCTGTCCCCAGGTGGGCAATGCGGTGCCGCCCCCCCTGGCCAAGGCCATCGGCCTGGAGATCAAAGCCTGCGTGGCGGCCAGAGCGCGCCAGGACACGGCCGGTGAGTGACCGACCGACCGGGGAGTGACCCATGGAGTGACCGGGGAGTGACCGACCGGGGAGTGACCGACAGGGGAGTGACCGACAGGGGGGGAGTGACCGGGGAGTGACCCAGGGAGTGACCGACTGGGGAGTGACCGACAGGGGGGGAGTGACCGGGGAGTGACCCAGGGAGTGACCGACTGGGGAGTGACCGACAGGGGAGTGACCGACAGGGGAGTGACCGGGGAGTGACCCAGGGAGTGACCGACTGGGGAGTGACCGACAGGGGAGTGACCGACAGGGGAGTGACCGGGGAGTGACCCAGGGAGTGACCGACTGGGGAGTGACCGGGGAGTGACCCAGGGAGTGACCGACAGGGGAGTGACCGGGGAGTGACCCAGGGAGTGACCGACTGGGGAGTGACCGACTGGGGAGTGACCGGGGACAGAGTGACCGACCGGGGAGTGACCGACCGGGGAGTGACCGACAGGGGAGTGACCGACGGGGGAGTGACCGACAGGGGAGTGACCGACGGGGGAGTGACCGACCCGGGGGGGAGTGACCGACCGGGGAGTGACCGACAGGGGAGTGACCGACAGGGGAGGGAGTGACCAGGGAAGGAGTGACCCATGGAGTGACCGACAGGGGAGTGACCGACCGGGGAGTGACTGACCGGGGAGTGACCCACAGGGGAGTGACCGACCGGGGAGTGACCGACAGGGGAGTGACCGACCGGGGAGTGACCGACAGGGGAGTGACCCACAGGGGAGTGACCGACCGGGGAGTGACCGACCGGGGAGTGACCGACAGGGGAGTGACCGACCGGGGACAGAGTGACCGACCGGGGAGTGACCGACAGGGGAGGGAGTGACCGACAGGGGAGTGACCGACAGGGGAGTGAGTGACCGGGGAAGGAGTGACCCATGGAGTGACCGACAGGGGAGTGACCGACAGGGGAGTGACCGACCGGGGACAGAGTGACCGACCGGGGAGTGACCGACCGGGGAGTGACCGACAGGGGAGGGAGTGACCGACAGGGGAGTGACCGACAGGGGAGTGAGTGACCGGGGAAGGAGTGACCCATGGAGTGACCGACAGGGGAGTGACCGACAGGGGAGTGACCGACCGGGGACAGAGTGACCGACCGGGGAGTGACCGACAGGGGAGTGACCGACAGGGGACTGAGTGACCGACAGGGGGGGGAGTGACCGGGGAGTGACCGCCCCACGGGGTCACTGTGGGGTCACTGTGGGGTCACCTCGGGGTCACTGCGGGGCCACTGCAGGGTCACCACGGGGTCATGTCAGTGTCCCCTCAGTGTCCCCTGGGTATCCCTGGGTGTCCCCTTGGATGTCCCCTGGGTGTCCCCCTGGGTGTCCCACCCCCGCTGTCCCCTGGGTGTCCCTGGGCGTCCCTCGATGTCCCCCGGGTGTCCCCTCAGTGTCCCTGGCTGTCCTTGGGTGTCCCCTTGGATGTCCCCCTGCGTGTCCCCTGGGTGTCCCTGGCTGTCCCCGAGTGTCCCCTTGGGTGTCCCCTCAGTGTCCCTGGCTGTCCTTGGGTGTCCCCTGTGCTGTCCCCCGGGTGTGCCACCCCCACTGTCCCCCAGGGCCGCGCGCGGCGCCGCCGGAGCCGATGGACGCGTCCGGCTGAGCCCGGGGACACCGGGGGACACTGGGGACACCCAGGGGACACCCAGGGGACACCGAGGGGACACCGGGGGCCGGCTCCGCTGCCACTGCTGGGGATCCACCATCGCTTGGCCTTGGCTTTTATTGCTCTTTTGGGTTTTTTTCCTGCTTTTCCCTCCTTTTTCTTGTTTTTTTCTTTTTTTTTTCCTCTTTTTTTTTTTTCTCTTTTCATTTTTTCTCTCTTTTCCCCTCTATTTTTTTTATTTCCCCCCTTTCTTTATATTTCTTTCTTCCTTTTCCCCCCTTTTTCCTCTTTTTTTTCCCCTTTTCCAACCTCTTCCCCTTGAATTTTCTTTTTTTCCCCCTCAAATTTCAATTTTTTTTCCTCTCCCTTTCCCTCTTTTTTTGGTTTTTTTTTTTTTTCTTCCTTCCTCTTCTACTTTTTACCAAAAAAAATTTCTATTTTTTCCCGTTCGCCTTTCGTTCATTTTTTAATTATTATTTTTTTAAAACCCCTCCCCCCCCTCTCCGTGCTGATCCCACCTCCCCTCAGGGCCCGGCCCCCCCCCCTCGCCCCGTTTTTATCGCATTGTACCCAAACCCCCCCCCTGCGGCCGCTTTGTACAAGCTGGAACTCGATACTTTATGTAGTTTTTATATGTTGTAATATTTCTTCAAATAAATCGCGCCTATAAGTTATAAATTCATATCAAACCATCCCCTCCCGCCGCGCTACTGCGAGCAGGCCGCGGGGAGGGGGGGGGGGGGGCGTTGCGTAGCAACCGCTTCCCGTCATGCACCGCGCGCGGGCTATTTCCCGCCCTCTCTCTCCCGCCGGAAGTGACGCGCGCGGGCCGGAAGTGCCGGGCGGCCTTTCCGGTGTGGCAGCGTGAGGGCGGCGGAGGCGGCGATGCCGACCGGGGACTACGAGTGAGGGCGGGGAGCGGCGGGAGGGCACCGGGACCGCGCTCCGGGCACCGGGACCGCGCTCCGGGCACCGGGACTGCGGCCGGGAGCGGGGCTGGGGCCGGGAGCGGGGCTGGGGCGGGGGGGAAGCGGGAGCGGAGCGGGGACGTGGAGGGGGCGTCGGGCCTGAGGCGCTGTGAGGGGAGCGGGAGCGGGAACCGGAGCCGGGACCGGGAACCGGGAACCGGGAGCGGGGTCTGGGATCGGAACCGCGACCGGGGTCTGGGACCGGGAGAGGGAACCGGGACCGGGAGCTGGGACCACGACCGGGAGCGGGGTCTGAGACCGGGAACTGGGATCGGAACCGGGAGAGGGAACCGGGAGCGGGAGCGGGGTCTGGGACCGGGAGAGGGAACTGGGATCCGGGAGCGGGAACCGGGACCGGGAACTGGGATCGGAACTGGGACCGGGAGCGGGGTCTGGGACCGGGAGAGGGAACCGGGAACCGGAACCGGGAGCGGGTTCCCGGCGGGCCCCGCTGGGTCCCGGTTCGGTGTCCCGGGGGGGTTGGGGGCGGGGACACCGGGAGGGGACCGGGGGGACACCGGGGGTGGCACCGGGAGGGGACCGGGGGGGACCGGGGGCAGCTGAGGCCGCTCTGCCCCCGCAGCTCCAAGCCCAGCTGGGCTGACCAGGTGGAGGAGGAAGGAGGAGAGGATGGTGAGTGACACACCTGGGGCACACCTGGGACACACCTGGGACACCTGGGATACACCTGGGACACACCTGGGGACACCTGGGGCACCTGAGACACCGGGGACACCTGGGACACACCTGGGACACCTGGGACACACCTGGGACACACCTGGGACACACCTGGGGCACACCTGGGACACACCTGGGACACACCTGGGACACCTGGGACACACCTGGGGCACACCTGGGACACCTGGGACACACCTGGGGCACCTGGGATACCTGGGGCACACCTGGGACACACCTGGGACACACCTGGGGACACCTGTCGGGGTGGCACCTGGGACACCTGGGGTACCTGGGATACCTGAGGCACCTGTCGGGGTGGCACCTGGGGCTCCTGTGTCCTTTGGGACCAAGAGCCATTCCAGGGGCTGGGCAAGGCTGGGGTGAGTTGCCCAGGTGAGGGGTTACCTGTGCTCAGGTGGGGGGGTTACCTGTGCCCAGGTGAGGCTGTACCTGTGCCCAGGTGAGGAGTCACCTGAGCCAGGTGAGGCTGTACCTGAGCCCAGGTGAGGGGGTTACCTGTGCCCAGGTGAGGGGGTTACCTGTGCCCAGGTGAGGCTGTACCTGTGCCCAGGTGAGGAGTTACCTGAGCCAGGTGAGGCTGTACCTGTGCCCAGGTGAGGGGGTTACCTGTGCCCAGGTGAGGGGGTTACCTGTGCCCAGGTGAGGGGGTTACCTGAGCCCAGGTGAGGCCATACTTGAGCCCAGGTGAGGCTGTACCTGTGCCCAGGTGAGGGGGTTACCTGAGCCCAGGTGAGGGGGTTACCTGTGCCCAGGTGAGGGGGTTACCTGTGCCCAGGTGAGGGGTTACCTGTGCCCAGGTGAGAGGGTTACCTGTGCTCAGGTGAGGGGTTACCTGTGCTCAGGTGAGGCTGTACCTGTGCCCAGGTGAGGGGTTACCTGTGCCCAGGTGAGGCCGTACCTGAGCCCAGGTGACCTCACCTGTCCCCCAGACAAGGTGATCACCAGCGAGCTGCTGAAGGATCTGCCCCTGCCCGGGGTCCTGGGAGGCCCCTCCAGCGCTGAGGCCGAACTGCTCAAGGGAGGTGAGACTGACACACCTGGAACACACCTGGGATACACCTGGGGACACCTGGGGACAGCTGGGACACACCTGGGGGCACCTGGGACACACCTGGGGACACCTGGGGACACCTGGGATACACCTGGGGACACCTGGGACACCTGGGGGACACCTGGGACACACCTGGGACACACCTGGGGGCACCTGGGATACACCTGGGGACACCTGGGACACACCTGGGGGCACCTGGGACACACCTGGGGACAGCTGGGGGCACCTGGGGACAGCTGGGGACAGCTGGGGGCAGCTGGGGGCACCTGGGGGACAGTTGGGACACACCTGGGGACACCTGGGGACAGCTGGGGGCACCTGGGACAGCTGGGACACACCTGGGGACAGCTGGGACACACCTGGGGACAGCTGGGATACACCTGGGACACACCTGGGGACACCTGGGGACAGCTGGGGGTACCTGGGGGCACCTGGGACACACCTGGGGACACCTTGGGCATAGCAGGGACATGTCTGAGCACACCTGGGCTCACCTGGGCTCACCTGTCCCCCCCCAGGGCCCCTCCCGTCCCCCAAGGAGGTCGTCAATGGCAACATCAAAACCATCACCGAGTACCGCGAGGAGGAGGACGGGCGCAAGGTCAAGGTGGGCACCTGGGGGGGCACCTGGGCTCAGGTGTGGCACCTGAGCCTGGAATTCGGCACCTCTGAAGCCCAGATTCGCCTTTTTTTGGGGAGGTGGGGGGCTCAGGTGATTCAAGAAGCCTCAAATCGGGCACCTGTGGTTCCCAGATGTGGCACCTGAGCTCCAAACGTGGCACCTGTGGGGCTCAGGTGCTCCAGGTAACTCCAAATTTGGGGTTTTTGGGGCTCAGGTGCTCCAGGAGCTCCCAGTTGCTCTCACCTGTGGAGCCCCAATTTGGGGTTTTGGGGCTCAGGTGTTCAAAGAATTCCCAAATTTGGGTTTTTGGGGCTCAGGTGTTCCAAGAGCTCCCAGTTGCTCTCACCTGTGGAGCCCAAATTTGGCTTTTTTGGGGCTCAGGTGCTCCAAGAATTCCCAAATTTGGCTTTTTTGGGGCTCAGGTGCTCCAAGAATTCCCAAATTCGGGGGTTTTGGGGCTCAGGTGCTCCAAGAATTCCCAAATTTGGGGTTTTTGGGGCTCAGGTGCTCCAAGAATTCCCAAATTCAGGGGTTTTGGGGCTCAGGTGTTCCAAGAATTCCCAAATTTGGCTTTTTTGGGGCTCAGGTGCTCCAAGAATTCCCAAATTCGGGGGTTTTGGGGCTCAGGTGCTCCAAGAATTCCCAAATTTGGGGTTTTTGGGGCTCAGGTGCTCCAGGAGCTCCCAGTTGCTCTCACCTGTGGAGCCCCAGTTTGGGGTTTTGGGGGTACCTGGCCCAGCCCTCACCTGTCTCCCACCCCCAGATCATCCGCACCTTCCGCATCGAGACCCGCAAGGCCTCCAAGGCCGTGGCCCGGCGCAAGGTGAGGGGGTCACCTGGGCACCCAGGCGGCTCACCTGGGACAGGGGCTCACCTGGGACAGGGGCTCACCTGGGAGAGGGGCTCACCTGGGAAAAGGGGATTTACCTGGGGAAAGGGTTTACCTGGGACAGGCTCACATGGGGAAGGGATTGACCTGGGAATGGGATTTACCTGGGAAAGGGGCTCACATGGGGAAAGGGTTTACCTGGGACAGGGGCTCACCTGGGAGAGGAATTTACCTGGGGAAGGGATTTACTTGGGAGAGGGATCTACCTGGGAAAGGGGCTCACCTGAGAGGGGCTCACCTGGGAGAGGGGTTTACCTGGGGAAGGAGCTCACCTGGGAATGGGATTTACCTGGGAGAGGGACTCACCTGGAGAGGGATTTACCTGGAAATGGAATTTACCTGGGGAAAGGGTTTACCTGAAGAAGGGGCTCACCTGGGAGGGGCTCACCTGGGAGAGGGGCTCACCTGGGGAAGGGCTCAGGGCTGGGATCTCCCCTCCCCCTCCCTTGGCTTCTCCCGGCATTCTCAGGCCCCTCCCCCACCCCGGTTTTGGGTCGTTTTTTTTCCCAGAATTGGAAGAAATTTGGGAATTCCGAGTTCGACGCCCCCGGGCCCAACGTGGCCACCACGACCGTCAGCGACGACGTCTTCATGACCTTCATCACCAGCAAGGAGGTAGGGACAGGTGGGGACAGGTGTGCGCCCAGGTGTGCCCAGGTGTGCCCTGGGTGTGTCCCCCGGTGTGCCCCGGGTGTGTCCCCAGGTGTGCCCTGGGTGTGTCCCTGCCTAAGTATTGGGGACAGGTGTGGCCCCAGGTGTGTCCCTGCCCAGGTTTGGGGGCTCAGGTGTGCTCCAAGTGTGTTCCCAGGTGTGCCCCTAGGTGTGCCCAGGTGTGCCCCCAGCTGTGTCCCTGCCCAAGTACTGGGGACAGGTGTGCTCAGGTGTGCCCCCATGTGTGTCCCTGCCCAAGTATTGGGGACAGGTGTGGCCCCAGGTGTGTCCCTGCCCAGGTTTGGGGGCTCAGGTGTGTCCCCAGGTGTGTGCCCAGGTGTGTGCCCAGGTGTGTCCCTGCCCAGGTTTGGGGGCTCAGGTGTGGTAGTCCCAGGTGTCACCCTGCCCCTTGGGGTTCTCAAGGAGTCCCAGGTGTGTCCCTGACCCAGGTGTGTCCCTGGAGGGTTATCAGGGATGCCCAGGTGTGCTCAGGTGTGCCCAGGTGTGCTCAGGTGTGTCCCCCGTGCAGGACCTGAACTGCCAGGAGGAGGAGGACCCCATGAACATCCCTAGGTGTGCCCCATAGCCACATGTCCCAAGTGTCCCAGGTGTTCCCAGGTGTCCCCAGGTGTGCCCAGGTGTGCTCAGGTGTGCTCAGGTGTGTCCCCCGTGCAGGACCTGAACTGCCAGGAGGAGGAGGACCCCATGAACATCCCTGGGTGTGCCCCATAGCCACATGTCCCAGCTGTCCCAGGTGTCCCCAGGTGCCCCAGGTGTGCCCAGGTGTGCCCAGGTGTACCTGTCCTGCAGGACCTGAACTGCCAGGAGAAGGAGGACCCCATGAACATCCCTAGGTGTGCCCCATAGCCACGTGTCCCAAGTGTCCCCAGCTGTCCCAGGTGTTCCCAGCTGTTCCCAGGTGCCCCAGGTGTGCCCAGGTGTGCCCAGGTGTGCTCAGGTGTGCCCAGGTGTGCTCAGGTGTATACCTGCCCCCCAGGACCTGAACTGCCAGGAGAAGGAGGACCCCATGAACATCCCTAGGTGTGCCCCATAGCCACGTGTCCCAAGTGTCCCCAGCTGTCCCAGGTGTCCCAGCTATCCCAGGTGTCCCCAGCTGTCTCAGGTGTGCCCAGGTGTGCCCAGGTGTGCCCAGGTGTGCTCAGGTGTACCTGCCCCCCAGGACCTGAACTGCCAGGAGGAGGAGGACCCCATGAACATCCCTAGGTGTGCCCCATAGCCACATGTCCCAGCTGTCCCAGGTGTCCCAGGTGCCCCAGGTGTCCCCAGGTGCCCCAGGTGTGCCCAGGTGTGCCCAGGTGTGCCCAGGTGTACCTGTCCTGCAGGACCTGAACTGCCAGGAGGAGGAGGACCCCATGAACAAGCTGAAGGGCCAGAAGATCGTCTCCTGCCGCATCTGCAAGGGCGACCACTGGACCACGCGCTGCCCCTACAAGGACACGCTGGGCCCCATGCAGAAGGAGCTGGCCGAGCAGCTGGGACTCTCCACCGGCGAGAAGGAGAAGCTCCCGGGAGGTGGGAACCCAAAATTTGCTGGTTTTGACCCAAAATTCAACTTCTTGGATCCCAAATTTGGGGTTTTTTGGGGGTTTTTCCTGGTTTTTCCCCATTTTTTGACGGTTGAAGTGGCCCCAAGGTCACCGTGGTGGCCTCAATGTCACCATGGAGGTGACCCCATGGTGGCCCCATGTAGAAGGAGAAGCTCCTGGGAGGTGGGAACCCAAAATTCCACTTTTTTGGACCCCAGATTTGGGGTTTTTTGGGTTTTTTCCTGGTTTTTCCCCATTTTTTGATGGTTGAAGTGGCCCCAAGGTCACCATGGAGGTGGCCCCATGGTGGTCTCAGTGACCCCGTGGTGGCCCCATGCAGAAGGAGCTGGCCGAGCAGCTGGGGCTCTCCACCGGCGAGAAGGAGAAGCTCCCGGGAGGTGGGAACCCAAAATTTGGTGGTTTTGACCCAAAATTTGGGTTTTTGGACCTCAAAATCTGGGTTTTTTGGGGGGTTTTTCCAGTTTTTCCTGGTTTTTCCCCATTTTTTGATGGTTGAAGTGGCTCCAAGGTCACCGTGGTGGCCCCATGCAGAAGGAGCAGCTGGGGCTCTCCACCGGCGAGAAGGAGAAGCTCCCGGGAGGTGGGAACCCAAAATTTGGTGGGTTTGACCCAAAATTCAACTTCTTGGACCCCAAATTCCACTTCTTGGATCCCAAATTTGCGTTTTTTTGGGGTTTTTTCCCAGTTTTTTCTGGTTTTTCCCCATTTTTTGATGGTTTAGGTGGCCCCAAGGTCACCATGGAGGTGGCCCCGTGTAGAAGGAGAAGCTCCTGGGAGGTGGGAACCCAAAATTTGGTGGTTTTGACCCAAAATTCCACTTCTTGGACCCCAAATTCCATTTTTTGGATCCCAAATTTGGGGTTTTGGGGTTTTTTTCCTGGTTTTTTTAATGGTTTAGATGGCCCCAAGGTCACCGTGGTGGCCCCAGTGTCCCCATGGAGGTGACCCCGTGGTGGCCCCGTGCAGAAGGAGAAGCTCCTGGGAGGTGGGAACCCAAAATTTGGGGTTTTTGGGGGGAAATTTTGGGAATTTTTCCTCCTTTTCCCGTTCCTCTATGAGATCACAGGTGTTGGGGTCTCACCTGTGCCTCCTCTTACCTGTCCCCACCTGTCCCCACCTGTCCCTCACCTGTCTCTCACCTGTTCCCACCTCTCTCACCTGTCCCTCACCTGTTCCCACCTCCCTCACCTGTCCCTCACCTGTCTCTCACCTGTCCCTCACCTGTCTCTCACCTGTCCCCCCACCTGTCCCCACCTGTCCCTCACCTGTCTCTCACCTGTCTCTCACCTCCCTCACCTGTCCCTCACCTGTCCCTCACCTGTCCCTCACCTGTCCCTCACCTGTCCCCCACCTGTCCCCCACCTGTCCCTCACCTGTCTCTCACCTGTCCCCACCTGTCCCTCACCTGTCCCTCACCTGTCCCTCACCTGTCCCCACCTGTCCCCCACCTGTCCCTCACCTGTCCCCACCTGTCCCTCACCTGTCCCTCACCTGTCCCCACCTGTCCCCCACCTGTCCCCCACCTGTCCCTCACCTGTCCCTCACCTGTCCCCCACCTGTCCCCCACCTGTCCCTCACCTGTCTCTCACCTGTCCCTCACCTGTCTCTCACCTGTCCCTCACCTGTCCCCCACCTGTCCCCCACCTGTCCCTCACCTGTCCCTCACCTGTCCCCCACCTGTCCCCCACCTGTCCCCCACCTGTCCCTCACCTGTCCCCACCTGTCCCCCACCTGTCCCCACCTGTCCCCCACCTGTCCCTCACCTGTCTCTCACCTGTCCCTCACCTGTCTCTCACCTGTCCCCCACCTGTCCCCCCACCTGTCCCCCACCTGTCCCTCACCTGTCCCTCACCTGTCCCCCACCTGTCCCCCACCTGTCCCTCACCTGTCTCTCACCTGTCCCTCACCTGTCTCTCACCTGTCCCTCACCTGTCCCTCACCTGTCCCTCACCTGTCCCCCACCTGTCCCCCACCTGTCCCTCACCTGTCCCCACCTGTCCCTCACCTGTCCCCCACCTGTCTCTCACCTGTCCCTCACCTGTCTCTCACCTGTCCCCCACCTGTCCCCCACCTGTCCCTCACCTGTCCCCTCACCTGTCCCCACCTGTCCCTCACCTGTCCCTCACCTGTCCCCCCCAGAGCCGGAGCCGGTGGCCGCCCAGGTGAGCAAGACGGGCAAGTACGTCCCGCCCAGCCTGAGGGACGGGGCCAGCAGGAGAGGGGAGTCCATGCAGCCCAACCGCCGAGGTGAGCGCACCTGGGCACACCTGGGCACACCTGGCGGGGGTGGAGACACACCTGGGGGGGGTGGACACACACCCTGGGGGGGGGTGGAGACACACCTGGGGAAGGGGGAGACACACCTGAGGGGGAAAGAAACACACCTTGGTGGGGGGGAAACACACCTGGGCACACCTGGGGGGAGCGGGAAACACACCTGGAGGGGGAACAACACACCTGGAGGGGATGGAAACACACCTGGGGGCACCTGGGGGGGATGGAAACACACCTAGGGGGGGACAGAAGCACATCTGGGAGGTGCTCTGAGCTCACCTATGCACACCTGAGGCTCACCTGTGCACACCTGGGGGTGCTCTGAGCTCACCTGTGCGCACCTGAGCTCACCTGTGCACACCTGGGGGCGCACTCTGAGCTCACCTGTGCACACCTGGGGGCGCACTCTGAGCACACCTGTGCACACCTGAGCTCACCTGTGCACACCTGAGCCTCACCTGTGCACACCTGAGCTCACCTGTGCACACCTGAGCCTCACCTGTGCGCACCTGCGCCCCCCAGCCGACGACAACGCCACCATCCGCGTCACCAACCTGTCGGAGGACACGCGCGAGACCGACCTGCAGGAGCTGTTCCGCCCCTTCGGCTCCATCTCCCGCATCTACCTGGCCAAGGACAAAACCACCGGGCAGTCCAAGGTCACCTGCGCCCCGCCCCCGCCTCCCCTTTTTTCCCCTTTTTCCCCATTTTTTTCCCATTTTTTTCTGATTTTTTCCCCATTTTTTTCCCATTTTTTCCCTTTTTTTTTCCATTTTTTCCCCATTTTTTTCCATTTTTTTCCCATTTTTTCCCCATTTTTTCCCCATTTTTTCACTTTTTTTTTCCCATTTTTCCCCCATTTTTTTCCCATTTTTCCCATTTTTTCCTCTTTTTTTCCCATTTTTTTCCCTTTTTTTCCCCATTTTTTTCCCATTTTTTTCCCATTTTTCCCCATTTTTTCCCCATTTTTTCCCTTTTTTCCCCCATTTTTTTCCTATTTTTTCCCATTTTTTTCCCATTTTTTCCCCATTTTCCCATTTTTTCCCTTTTTTTCCCATTTTTCCCCATTTTTTCCCATTTTTTCCATTTTTTCCCATTTTTCCCCTTTTTTTCCCATTTTTCCCCATTTTTTCCCATTTTTTTCCCTTTTTTCCCCCATTTTTTTCCCATTTTTTCCCCCTTTTTTTCCCATTTTTTTTCCCTTTTTCCCATTTTTTCCCCATTTTCCCATTTTTTCCCTTTTTTCCCATTTTTTCCCATTTTTTTCCCATTTTTTCCCCCATTTTTCCCCCCTTTTTCCCCCCCCTTTTTCCCCCTTTTTCCCCCTTTTTTTCCCTTTTTTTCCCATTTTTTCCCCCCTTTTTCCCCCCCCTTTTTCCCCCTTTTTTCCCCCTTTTTTCCCTTTTTTTCCCATTTTTTTCCCATTCTTTCTCATTTTTCCCATTTTTCCCATTTTCCCATGGTTTTCCTCATTTCCCCCGTTTTCCTGGTGATTTCCCCGATGGTTTTCCCCATTTCCCAGGTTCTGACCCCATTTCCCCAGTGATTTTTTCCCATTTTCCTGGTGATTTCCCGGTGATTTCCCGGTGATTTCCCGGTGTTTTTTCCGGTGTTTTTCCCCATTTCCTGGTGATGATTTTCCCATTATTTTCCCGGTGTTTTTCCTGGTCATTTCCCATTTTTTTTCCCATTTTCTGGTGTTTTTCCAGATTTCCCAGGTTCTGACCCCATTTTCCCAGTGTTTTTCCCATTTTCCCGGTTTTTTTTCCCCGTTTCCCGCTGTTTTTCCCGTTTTCCCCGTTTCTGACCCCGTTTCCCGGTGTTTTTCCCGCTGTTTTTCCCGCTGTTTTTCCCGCTGTTGTTCCCGTTTCCCGCTGTTTTTTCCCGTTTCCCCGTTTCTGACCCCGTTTCCCATTGTTTTTCCCATTTCCCGTTGTTTTTCCCGTTGTTTTTCCCGCTGTTGTTCCCGTTTCCCGCTGTTTTTTCCCGTTTTCCCCCGTTTCTGACCCCGTTTCCCATTGTTTTTCCCATTTCCCGTTGTTTTTCCCGTTGTTTTTCCCGCTGTTTTTCCCGTTTCCCGCTGTTTTTTCCCGTTTTCCCCGTTTCTGACCCCGTTTCCTGTTGGTTCCTGTTGTTTTTCCCGTTGTTTTTCCCGTTGTTTTTCTGTTTTTCCCGTTGTTTTTCCCGTTTCTCCCCGTTTCTGACCCCGTTTCCCGTTGTTTTTCCCGCTGTTTTTCCCATTTCCCGTTGTTTTTCCCGTTTCCCGCTGTTTTTTCCCGTTTTCCCCCGGTTCTGACCCGTTTTCTCCCTCCCCCTCCCCCGCAGGGTTTCGCCTTCATCAGCTTCCACCGGCGCGAGGACGCCGCCCGCGCCATCGCCGGCGTCTCCGGCTTCGGCTACGACCACCTGATCCTCAACGTCGAGTGGGCCAAGTACGGCACCTGGGGCACACCTCGGCACACCTGGGGATACCTGGGCACACCTGGGGGGACACCTGGGGCACCTGGGGACACCTGGGACACACCTGGGATACACCTGGGGACACCTGGGCACACCTGGGCACACCTGGGCACACCTGGGGACACCTGGGCACACCTGGGGGCACACCTGGGCACACCTGGGCACACCTGGGCACACCTGGGGACACCTGGGCACACCTGGGGGCACACCTGGCACACCTGGGGGCACACCTGGGGACACCTGGGATACACCTGGGGACACCTGGGGGCACACCTGGGCACACCTGGGATACACCTGGGGACACCTGGGCACACCTGGGATACACCTGGGGACACCTGGGGACACCTGGGATACACCTGGAGACACCTGGGCACACCTGGGATACACCTGGGGACACCTGGGATACACCTGGGATACACCTGGGGCACCTGGGATACACCTGGGCACACCTGGGGACACCTGGGATACACCTGGGCACACCTGGGATACACCTGGGCACACCTGGGCACACCTGGGCACACCTGGGATACACCTGGGGACACCTGGGGGGACACGTGGAGGACCTGTGCACACCTGGGGACACCTGGGCACACTTAGGAACACACCTGGAGACACCTGGGGGCACACCTGGCACACCTGGGATACACCTGGGGCACCTGGGGGGGCACCTGAGCACACCTGGGAACACACCTGGCACACCCAGGATACATCTGGGGCACCTACCTGGGACACACATGGGATACACCTGGGAACGCCTGGGCACACCTGGGGTGCCTACCTGGGACACACCTGGGCACACCTGGGATACACCTGGAACACCTGGGGACACCTGGGCGCACCTGGGGGCACCTGGGATACACCTGGGGACACATCTGGGATACACCTGGGGACACCACCTGGGGACACATCTGGGATACACCTGGGGACACCTGGGATACACCTGGGGACACCTGGGCACTCACCTGGGGGGACACACCTGGGACTCACCTGGCACACCTGGGGATACACCTGGGCACACCTGGGGTCCCTCTCACCTGTCCTTTTCTCCTCCCCCCTCCCCCAGGCCCTCCACCAACTGAGCCGCTCCAGCTCCCCCGGGGGATCCCAGCGGCTCCCAGCGGCTCCCAGTGGATCCCAGTGGATCCCAGTGGATCCCAGTGGCTCCAGTGGATCCCAGTTTGCTCCGGGGGATCCCAGTTGGTCCCAGTTGGTCCCAGTTGCTCCCAGTTCAATAAAGGCCCCGGCTCCAGCAGCTCCCCCCTCCCTGTCCCTGGATTTGGGCTCATCCTGGGAATTCCAGCTGGGAAAAACGGGAATTTTGGGCGGGAAAATGGGGATTTCGGGCGGAAAAACGGGAATTTTGGGTGGGAAAATGGGGATTTGGGGAGAAAAATGGGAATTTGGGGTGGGAAAAGTGGGAATTTCTGGGGGAAAAAAGGGATTTCTGATGAAAAAATGGGAATTTTACGTTGGAAAAGCGGGAATTCGGGCTGGAAAAATGGGATTTGGGGTGGGAAAAGTGGAAATTTGGGGTGGGAAAATGGAGATTTATGGTAAACACAGGGATTTCAGGTGGAAAAATGGGGATTTGGGGTGGGAAAAGTGGGAATTTCTGCAGGGGGAAAAAAGGGATTTCTGATGAAAAAATGGGAATTTTACGTTGGAAAAGCGGGAATTCGGGCTGGAAAAATTGGATTTCGGGTGGGAAACAGGAATTTCTGCAGGAATAAAAAAAAAAGGGATTTTCAGTGAAAAACAAGAAATTCTGGGGGAGGAAATGGAATTTTTTTTTTTTTTTTTGGCTGGGAAAACAGATTTTTGGTGAAAACGGGGGATTCCTGGAAAACACGGATTGCAGGTGGGGAAACGGGAATTTTGGGGTGGGAAATTGGGAATCGGCGGTAAAAAAAATGAGGATTTTGGGTAGGAAAAGTGGAGATTTATTTTGGGGAAAAAAAAGAGATTTTGGGGGAATTTCCCTGGAAAAAAAACAACACCAGACCCGGGGTTGGATCCGACTTTATTCCCAACCCCCACTACAGGGAAACACCTGCACAGGTGAGGAGGGGCGGGGCCACAACTCCCCTGGGAGCTCCTGAAACCCCCACGGGGGTTTTGTTTCCCATTTTTTTGGGGGTCACTCCCCATTTTTTTTGGGTGGATTTTCCCCTTTTTTGGGATTTTTCTCCCCATTTTGGGGGTTTTTTTCCTCTTTTTCCCCCATTTTTTTGGTGATTTCCCCCTTTTTGGGTTTTTTTTTCCCCATTTTTGGGGTTTTTTTTCTTCTGTTTTCCTCTTTTTCCCATTTTTGGGGGTGGTCTCACCTGGATTTGGGGGATCCCAGCAGGGGAGAGGGAGAAGCTGGAATGGGGACACCGGGAGGGGCTGGGGGATCCCAAAATTCCCCCTGGAGACCCCAAAATTCCCCTTTGGGGGGATCCCAAAGTTCTTCTGGCAGATCCCAGAATTCTGGGAGACCCCAAAATCCCTTCCAGGGACCCCAAAATCCCATCGGGATCGGGGGGGGTCCCAAATTTCCCCCCTCCCCCCCCTCAGTTTTTCCCTTTCCGGGCCTTTCTGGGCCGTTGTTGGAAATTTGGGATTTTCCGGGGGCTCAGGAGCTTCCGTGGTGGGATTTGGGTTTTTTGGGAGGTCCTGGGTGGGATTTTGGGGGTCCTGGGTGGGATTTGGGGTTTTTAGGGGGTCCTGGGTGGGATTTTGGGGTTCCAGGTTGGGATTTTGGGGTTTCCTGTTGGGATTTGGGGGTTCCAGGTTTCTTTGGGTGAGATTTGGGGTTTTTGGGACGTCCCGGGCGGAATTTGGGTTTTCCAGGTTGGGATTTGGGGTTTTTGGGGTGTCCTGGGTGGGATTTTGGGTTCCAGGTGGGGATTTTGGGGTTCCCTGTTGGAATTTGGGGGTTCCAGGTCGGGATTTGGGGTTTTTAGGGTGTCCTGGGTGGGATTTTGGGGTTCCTGTTGGGGATTTTGGGGTCCCAGGTCGGGATTTTTGGTTTTTCTTCCGTCGTTTCCGGCCTTGGGGAGCCCCCGAGGGCTTCGCTTCCTCTTGGAGCGGCCGGGGAACAAATCTGGGGGGAAAAGAGGGAAAAACCGGGAATTCAGAGGGGAAAAAACCGGGAATTCTGGGGGGAAAACCCGGGAATTGGGAAGTGTCAGAGCGTTTACTTCGATCCAGAATCACGGGAATTCAGGAATTTGGTGTCATCAGCACTTCCGGGGAGGGCAGAGGGGAACAGAGTCACCTGGATCCCCCCAAAAATCACCTGGAACACCCCAAAATCTCCTTCTAAACCCCCCTAAAATCACCTGGAACCCTCAAACTCACCTGGAACCCTCAAACTCACCTGGAACTCACCTGGATCCCCCCTAAACTCACCTGGAACAACTCAAATTCCCCTTTATGCCCCCAAAACTCACCTGGAAACCCCAAAATCTCCTTTTATCCCCCAAAACTCACCTGAAAACTCCTAAAACTCACCTGGATCCCCCAAAACTCACCTGGAAACCCCCAAATCTCCTTTTATCCCCCCTAAAATCACCTGGAACACCCCAAAATCTCCTTCTAAAACCCCCTAAAATCACCTGGAACCCTCAAACTCCCCTGGAACCCTCAAAACTCACCTGGAACTCACCTGGATCCCCCGAAACTCACCTGGAACAACCCAAATTCCCCTTTATGCCCCCAAAACTCACCTGGAAACCCCAAAATCTCCTTTTATCCCCCAAAACTCACCTGAAAACTCCCAAAACTCACCTGGATCCCCCAAAACTCACCTGGAAACCCCCAAATCTCCTTTATCCCCCCAAAACTCACCTGGATCCCCCAAAACTCACCTGGAAACCCCAAAATCTCCTTTTATCCCCCCTAAACTCACCTGGATCCCCCCCAAATCCCCTTCTCCCCCCCAGGCTCACCTGTGTCAGGCTCCTCCCCCAGCTCCTGTCTGTAATATTCGGCGTCGTCCTCGTCCGACGGCTCCGCCCCCTCACCTGCCTCAGGTGCGCCGGGGGTCCTCGGCGCCGCTGTCGCCGCCGGTGTCACCTGGGCCACCTGAGCCCCGGCCCATCCCGGCCAGGCTGCGCTCCCTGGGGGCGGGGACAGGTGAGGGGAGGGACAGGTGAGGAGGGGACACCTGGGGCAGCCTCACCTGTGCAACCTTCCTGCCCTCACCTGTGTGAGCCTCCTCAGCCGGGGAGCTCCCCGCCACCTTCCCGTGGCCATGGCACACCTGAGCCCTCCCCTGAGCCCTCCCCTGTGTCCCAGGTGTCCCAGGTGTGTCCCAGGTGTGTCCCAGGTGTGTCCCAGGTGTGTCCCAGGTGTGTCCCAGGTGCCCTCCCCTGTGTCCCAGGTGTCTCAGGTGTGTCCCAGGTGTCTCAGGTGTGTCCCAGGTGTCTCACCTGTGCCGGAGGCCGCTGCTGCCGTTTCCGCTCCAGGTTCTGCTCCTGCTGCCGGCGCCGCTCCGCCCTCACCTGCAGCTGCTGCTCCTTCCGGGCCAGGAGCTCCCGCAGCTCCTCCTCGCTCTTGGGGGCTGCGCAGGTAAAGGCACACCTGAGACACCTGGGGCACACCTGGGACATACCTGGGGCCTACCTGAGACACCTGGGACATACCTGGGGCACCTGAGTACACCTGGGTCACGCCACAGGTGAGATCCTCCCCACACACAGTGTCCCAAGTGTCCCCAGGTGTGTCACTCACCCAGGTGTGTCCCTCACCTGTCCCAGGTGTGTCACTCACCCAGGTGTGTCCCCTCACCTGTCCCAGGTGTGTCCCCTCACCTGTCCCAGGTGTGTCACTCACCCAGGTGTGTCCCCTCACCTGTCCCAGGTGTGTCCCCCTCACCTGTCCCAGGTGTGTCCCCAGGTGTGTCCCTCACCCAGGTGTGTCCCTCACCTGTCCCAGGTGTGTCCCCAGGTGTGTCCCTCACCTGTCTCAGGTGTGTCCCCAGGTGTGTCACTCACCCAGGTGTGTCCCTCACCTGTCCCAGGTGTGTCCCCAGGTGTGTCCCTCACCTGTCCCAGGTGTGTCACTCACCCAGGTGTGTCCCTCACCTGTCTCAGGTGTGTCCCCAGGTGTGTCACTCACCCAGGTGTGTCCCTCACCTGTCCCAGGTGTGTCCCCAGGTGTGTCCCTCACCTGTCCCAGGTGTGTCACTCACCCAGGTGTGTCCCTCACCTGTCCCAGGTGTGTCACTCACCCAGGTGTGTCCCTCACCTGTCCCAGGTGTGTCCCCAGGTGTGTCACTCACCCAGGTGTGTCCCCTCACCTGTCCCAGGTGTGTCCCCAGGTGTGTCCCTCACCTGTCCCAGGTGTGTCCCTCACCTGTCCCAGGTGTGTCACTCACCCAGGTGTGTCCCTCACCTGTCCCAGGTGTGTCCCCAGGTGTGTCCCTCACCTGTCCCAGGTGTGTCCCTCACCTGTCCAGGTGTGTCCCCTCACCTGTCCCCAGGTGTGTCCCCAGGTGTGTCCCTCACCTGTCCCAGGTGTGTCCCTCACCTGTCCCAGGTGTGTCCCCAGGTGTGTCCCTCACCTGTCCCAGGTGTCACTCACCCAGGCCGTGGTACAGGACGTTGCCCTGGCCCAGCCCCTCCTCCACCTTCACCAACTGCAGCGTCAGGCGGGGCCCGATCTGGGACAGACGGACACGGGGGGGACAGAGGGACACGGGGACAGAGGGGGGGACAGACGGACACGGGGGGGGACACGGGGACAGACAGAGGGACAGGGACAGGGGGACATGGGGGACAGGGGGACAGAGGGACCCCGGTGAGGAGCGGCGGCACCCGGGCACCGTCCCCACCTCCTGTGGTGTCCCCTCCATGTCCCCCCTGGGTGTCCCCAATGTCCCCTGGGTGTCCCCAATGTCACCTCAGTCAGCCGGACGGCGCTCTGCTGTGTCACCCCAGTGTCCCCTCAGTGTCCCCAATGTCCCCAATGTCCCCAGGGTGTCACCTCAGTCAGCCGGACCGCGCTCTGCTGTGTCACCGCGTTCCCGCGCCCGGCGCAGTTTTGGGCCAATTCCGGCACCGTTTGGGTCCCGTCCGGCTCCGCCTCGCTCTCCGACAGCAGAACGTTCCTGGGGGGGGGACAGGGGACAGGGGACAATGACAGTGACACCCCTGGGACAGGGACAGGGACAGTGACACCCCTGGGGACAGGGACAGTGACACCTCTGGGGACAGGGACAGGGGACAGTGACACCTCTGGGGACAGGGACAGTGACACCCCTGGGGACAGGGGACAGTGACATCCCTGGGGACAGGGACAGGGGACAGTGACATCCCTGGGGACAGGGACAGGGACAGTGACACCTCTGGGGACAGGGACAGTGACACCTCTGGGGACAGGGACAGTGACACCCCCTGGGGACAGGGACAGCTCAGGGACAGGGACAGGAGACAGTGACACCCCTGGGGACAGGGACAGGGACAGTGACACCCCTGGGGACAGGGACAGGGACAGTGACACCTCTGGGGACAGGGACAGTGACACCTCTGGGGACAGGGGACAGTGACATCCCTGGGGACAGGGACAGGGGACAGTGACATCCCTGGGGACAGGGACAGCTCAGGGACAGGGACAGGAGACAGTGACACCCCTGGGGACAGGGACAGGGGACAGTGACATCCCTGGGGACAGGGACAGGGGACAGGGACAGGGGACAATGACACCTCTGGGGACAGGGACAGGGACAGGGGACAATGACATCCCTGAGGATAGGGATAGGGGACAGTGACACCCCTGGGACAGGGACAGGGGACAGGGGACAATGACACCCCTGGGGACAGGGGACAGGAGAACGTTCTGGGATGGGACAGGGACAGGGGACACCCCTGGGACACAGGCACAGGTGACACCTCCGGAGGTGTCACCCAGGTCTCGTGTCCCCTGTCCCCCCCAACCCCGCACAGTGTCCCCAAGGTGTCCCCAGGGTGTCCCTGAAGTGTCCCCAATGTCCACAGGCTGTCCCTGCTGTCCCCAAGGTGTCCCCAAGCTGTCCCCAATGTCCCCAAGGTGTCCCCAAGGTGTCCCTGCTGTCCCCAATGTCCCCAGGCTGTCCCCCAATGTCCCCAAGGTGTCCCCAATGTCCCCAAGGTGTCCCCAAGGTGTCCCTGCTGTCCCCAGGGCATTCTCAATGTCCCCAATGTCCCCATTGTCCCCAAGGTGTCCCCAAGGTGTCCCCAAGCTGTCCCCAGGCTGTCCCTGCTGTCCCCAATGTCCCCAGGCTGTCCCCAATGTCCCCAAGGTGTCCCCAATGTCCCCATTGTCCCCAAGGTGTCCCCAGGGTGTCCCTGAAGTGTCCCCAATGGTCCCCAGGCTGTCCCTGGTGTCCCCAATGTCCCCAATGTGTCCCAAGGTGTCCCCAAGGTGTCCCCCACTGTCCCCAGGCTGTCCCCATTGTCCCCAAGGTGTCCCCAGGCTGTCCCCAAGGTCCCCAAGGTGTCCCCAATGTCCCCAATGTGTCCCCAAGGTGTCCCCAAGGTGTCCCCAGGCTGTCCCCACTGTCCCCAAGGTGTCCCCAATGTCCCCAAGGTGTCCCCAAGGTGTCCCTGCTGTCCCCAGGCTGTCCCCAATGTGTCCCCAAGGTGTCCCCAATGTCCCCAAGATGTCCCCAAGGTGTCCCCGCTGTCCCCGTACCCGGTCAGGAGCTCGCTGACGTCCTCCACCTTGCTGAGGTTGGGGAATTTCTCCTGGAGAAGCTTCCGGAGCCCCCGGCTGAGCCCCACGGGCACCACCTGGACACTGCTGGATTGGGGGGAAAATGGGGAAAAAGGGAAAAAATGGGAATTTGGGAATGAGGGAACCATCTGGACACTGCTGGATTGGGGGAAAAATGGGGAAAAACGGGAAAAAACGGGAATTTGGGAATGGGGGAACCACCTGGACACTGCTGGATTGGGGGGGAAAACACAGGGATTTGGGAAAAAACGGGAAAAATGGGGGAAAATGGGAATTTGGGGATGGGGGAACCACCTGGACACTGCTGGATTGGGGGGAAAACACAGGGATTTGGGAAAAAAACGGGAAAAAAAACAGAAAAAATGGGAATTTGGGGATGGGGAACCATCTGGACATTGCTGGATTGGGGGAAAATGGGAAAAATGGGAAAAAAGGGGAAAAAACGGAAAAAAAATGGGTATTTGGGGATGGGGAACCATCTGGACACTGCTGGATGGGGGAAAAACGGGGGGAAATGGGAAAAAATGGGAAAAAATGGGGAAAGTATGGGAAAAAATGGGAAAAATGGGGAAAAAATGGGAATTTGGGGATAGGGAAAAGGGGAATTTGGGGCTTTGGGATTTTGGGAATTCGGGGCTTTTGGAATTTGGGATTTTGGGGCTTTGGGAATTTGGAATTTGGGAATTTGCGACTTGGGGAAAAAAGAGAATTTGAGGCTTTGGATTTTGGGAATTTGGGATTTTGGGAATCTGGGGCTTTGGGATTTTGGGATTTTGGGACTCTGCCCTCACTAGTGCCGGAACTCCAGCAGTTGGGTCTCGGGGTCGTGGGAGATCAGGAGCAGCGGCGGACGGAGTTCAGGTTCAGCTGCAACGGGGGGGAGGGGAAAATGGGAAAATGGGAAAATCCCCCCTGTCCCTGCCCCCAAATCCCCCCTTTCCTGCCTCTCTCTGCTCCTGGCCTCACCCCCAGATCCCAAATTCTTTTATTTTTAATCTCCTTTCCAAATCCTGAACTCCTGTTTTTTTCCCAAATCCTGAATTCTGTTTTCCCCGGGTCCCAGATCCCAAACCCCAAATCCCATTTCCCATTTCCTGCTGACCCTGTGCACGTTTAGGGCTGGGAACATCCCCTGGAAGACCCCAGACCCCAAATTCCAGCCCCCAAACCCCAAATCCCAATCCCAAACCCCACCTTGTGCACATTTAGGGCCGGGAACATCCCCTGGAAGACCCCAAACCCCAAATCCCAGACCCCAAATCCCATTTTCCAGCCCCCAAACCCCAAATCCCAAACCCCAAACCCCAAATCCCATTTCCCAAACCCCACCTTGTGCACATTTAGGGCCGGGAACATCCCCTGGAAGACCCAGACCCCAAATCCAGACCCCAAACCCCATTTCCCAGCCCCAGACCCCACCTTGTGGACATTTAGTGCCGGGAACATCCCCTGGAAGACCCCAGACCCCATTTCCCAGACCCCAGACCCCCAAATCCCAGCCCCCAAACCCCATTTCCTGCTGACCTTGTGCACATTTAGGGCCGGGAAACATCCCCTGGAAGACCCCAAACCCAAATCCCAGCCCCCAAAACCCCACCTTGTGGACATTTAGGGCCGGGAACATCCCCTGGAAGACCCCAAACCCCAAATCCCAATCCCAAACCCCAAATCCCAATCCCAAACCCCACCTTGTGCACATTTAGGGCCGGGAACATCCCCTGGAAGACCCCAAACCCCAAACCCCAGCCCCCAGACCCCACCTTGTGCACATTTAGGGCCGGGAACATCCCCTGGAAGACCCCGGCCGTCAGCTTCAGCTCCATCCGGGGCTGCCCGAAGTTCCCCAGCACCAGCAGCGGCGGGTGCAGGAACTGCTGCTCGTGCATGCGGTGCCTGCGCAGCGCCGAGACCACGTCACGCACCAGGGAGTACTGAAAATGGGATAAATCCTAAAAATCCACCAAAAAACCCCAAAAATCCACCCCAGAAACCCCAAAAAACCATCCCAAAAACCCCAAAAAACCACCCCAAAATCCCCAGCCCGGAGCTGCTGCTCGTGCAGGCGGTGCCTGCGCAGCGCCGAGACCACGTCACGGACCAGGGAGTACTGAAAATGGATAAATCCTAAAAATCCACCCCAAAAACCCCAAAAAACCCCAAAAAACCACCCCAAAAACCCAAAATCCACCCCAAAAACCCCAAAAAACCACCCCAAACACCCCAGCCCGGAGCTGCTGCCGGTGCATGCGGGTGCCTGCGCAGGGCTGAGACCACGTCCCGCACCAGGGAGTACTGAAAATGGGATAAATCCTAAAATCCACCCCAAAAACCCCAAAAATCCACCCCAGAAACCCCAAAAAACCATCCCAAAAACCCCAAAAAACCTCCAAAAATCCACCCCAAAAACCCCCAAAACCCACCCAAAAAAACCACCCCAAACACCCCAAAAAAACACCCCAAAAACCCCAAAAAAAACACCCCAAAAACCCCAAAAAACCTCAAAAATCCACCCCAAAAATCCCAAAAAAACCACCCCAAAAACCCCAAAAATCCACCCCAAAAACCCCAAAAAACACCCCAAAAACCCCAAAAAACCACCCCAAAAACCCCAAAAAACCTCAAAAATCCACCCTAGAAACCCCCAAAACCCACCCCAAAAAAACCACCCCAAACACCCCAAAAAAACACCCCAAAAACCCCAAAAAAACACCCCAAAAACCCCAAAAAACCTCAAAAATCCACCCCAAAAATCCCAAAAAAACCACCCCAAAAACCCCAAAAATCCACCCCAAAAACCCCAAAAAACACCCCAAAAACCCCAAAAAACCCACCCCAAAAACCCCAAAAAACCTCAAAAATCCACCCTAGAAACCCCAAAAATCCACCCCAAAAACCCCAAAAAAAACACCCAAAACCCCCAAAAAACCTCAAAAATCCACCCCAGAAACCCACAAAAAACACCCCAAAAACCCCAAAAATCCACCCCAAAAACCCCAAAAAACACCCCAAAACCCCCAAAAAACCCACCCAAAAACCCCAAAAAAACCACCCCAAAAACCCCAAAAAACCTCAAAAATCCACCCTAGAAACCCCCAAAAAACACCCCAAAAACCCCAAAAATCCACCCCAAAATCCCCAGAAACCCCAGCCCGGAGCTGCTGCCGGTGCATGCGGTGCCTGCGCAGCGCCGACACCACGTCACGGACCAGGGAGTACTGAAAACGGGGTGAAATCCTAAAAATCCAGCCCAAAAACCCCAAAAATCCACCCCAAAAACCCCAAAAAACCATCCCAGAAACCCCAAAAACCCCAAATCCACCCCAAAAACCCCAGAAACCCCAGCCCGGAACTGCTGCCGGTGCATGCGGTGCCTGCGCAGGGCTGAGACCACGTCCCGCACCAGGGAGTACTGAAAATGGGATAAATCCTAAAAATCCACCCCAAAAACCCCAAAATCCACCCCAGAAACCCCAAAAACCCCAAAAATCCACCCCAAAAATCCACCCCAAAAACCCCAAAAACCCTAAAAATCCACCCCGAAAACCCCAAAAATCCACCCCAAAAACCCCAAAAAACCATCCCAGAAACCCCAAAAACCCCAAAATCCACCCCAAAAACCCCAGCCCGGAGCTGCTGCTCGTGCACGCGGTGCCTGCGCAGGGCTGAGACCACGTCACGCACCAGGGAGTACTGAAAATGGGATAAATCCTAAAAATCCGACCTCAGGGACCCCAAAAACCCCAAAAAACCATCCCAGAAACCCCAAAAACCCCAAAAAACCACCCCAAAATCCCCAGCCCAGAGCTGCTGCCGGTGCAATGCGGTGCCTGCGCAGCGCCGACACCACGTCACGGACCAGGGAGTACTGAAAATGGGATAAATCCTAAAAATCCACCCCAAAAACCCCAAAAACCACCCCAAAATCCCCAAAATCCCCAGCCCGGAGCTGCTGCCGGTGCACACGGTGCCTGCGCAGCGCTGAGACCACGTCACGAACCAGGGAGTACTGAAAACGGGGTGAAACCCTAAAAAACCGACCTCAGGAACCCCAAAAACCCCAAAAAACCTCAGAAATCCACCCCAGAAACCCCAAAAACCCAAAAAACCATCCCAAAAACCCCAAAAAACCTCAAAAATCCACCCCAGGAACCCCCAAAAATCCACCCCAAAAAAACACCCCAAAAAAACACCCCAAAACCCCCAAAAATCCACCCAAAAACCCCAAAAATCCACCTCAGGAACCCCAAAAACCCCAAAAATCCACCCCAGAAACCCCAAAAAACCTCAAAATCCACCCCAGAAACCCCAAAATCCACCCCAAAAACTCCCAAAAAAACACCCCAAAAACCCCAAAAAACCTCAAAATTCCACCCCAGAAACCCACAAAAAACACCCAAAAAAAACCCAAAAAAACACCCCAAAAACCCCAAAAAACACCCCAAAAACCCCCAAAAACCCCAAAAATCCACCCCAGAAACCCCAAAAACCCCCAAAAACCCCAAAAATCCACCCCAAAAACCCCCAAAAAACCACCCCAAAAAACCCCAAAATCCCACCTCGAGATCTTAGAAATAAATGGGAAAAATGGGGGAAAAATGGGGAAAATGAGAAAAAAAAGTGGAAGAATGGAGAAATATGGGAAAAATGGGAAAACGGGGAAAAATGGGATTCAATCCCAAAAAACACCCAAATCCCCAAAAACTCCACCTCAGGATCTCAAAAAAAATGGGAAAAAAAATGGGAAAAATGCAGGGAAAAAAAGGGAAAAAATTGAAAAATATAGGAAAAATTGGGGAAAATGGGAAAGAATGGGCAAGAATGGAAAAATGGGGGAAAATGGGAAAAAAATGGGAAAAATGGAAAAAAATGGGGAAAAAAGTTAAAAAATGGGA
>JAJNNQ010000492.1:0-19652 GCA_027886175.1 Phylloscopus collybita
TGGGATTATGAGTTCTGATATTCCATATAACTGAGGATATCTCCCAGGTGCAACCTACCACAAGATGGAAGTTTCTCTGCCCTTGTAGTGCCAAAGGCCTTCTACAAACTGACATCTGGAATGTGAGGTGGAGACTTTGGTTTTCCATGGAAAAAGGCCACAGTTAGTGTCTAATGCTGTCTGCCTGTCACTGGGCCTATTCCTGCTAAAATTCCATACAAATGAGGATATCTCCCAGCTGGAATCTACCACCAGTTGGAAGTTTATCTGCCCTTTTAGTTCCAAAGGCCTCCTAAAAACTGACATCAGGAACCTGGGCTGGAGACTTTGGTTTCCCATGGAAAAGGGCCACCGTTCGTGTCTATTGCTGTCTGCCTTCCACTGGGCATCTGCCGGCTGAAATTCCACTAAATTTCCATACAAATGAGGACATCACCCAGGTGGAATCTACCAGCAGATTGAAGATTTTCTGCCCCTGTAGTGCTATAGGCCTCCTAAAAACTGACATGGGGAATGTGCGGTGGAGACTTTGGTTTCCCATGGAAAAGGGCCACCATTCCTGTCTGATGTTCTCTGATGCCTACTTGGCTTCTGCCTATTTAAATTCAACTAAAATTCCATATAAATAAGGGTATCTCCCATATGGAATACACCACGAGATGGAAGTTTGTCCGCACTTGTAGTGCCACAGGCCTCCTGAAAACTGACATTAGGAATGTGGGGTGAAGACTTTGGTTATTCATGGAAAAGGGCCACCGTTCCTGTCTAATGCTGTCTGCCTGCCACTAGGCTTATGGCTGCTAAAATTGCATACAAATGCGGATATCTCCCAGATGCAACCGACCACCAGTTGGAAGTTTGTCTGGCCTTGTAGTGCCAAAAGCCTCCTACAAACTGACATCTGGAATGTGAGGTGGAGACTTTGGTTTCCCATGGAAAAGGGCCACCGTTCGTGTCTAATGCTGTCTACCTGCCACTTGGCTTATGCCTACTAAAATTCCATATAAATGAGTCTACCTCTAATGTGCAATCTACCACCAGATGGAAGTTTTTCTGCCTTTGTAGTTCCAAAGGCCTCCTACAAACTGACATCAGGAACATGGGGTGGAGACTTTGGTTTCCCATGGAAAAGGGCCACCATTCCTGTCTGATGTTCTCTGATGCCTACTTGGCTTCTGCCTATTTAAATTCAACTAAAATTCCATATAAATAAGGGTATCTCCCAAATGGAATACACCACGAGATGGAAGTTTGTCCGCACTTGTAGTGCCACAGGCCTCCTGAAAACTGACATTAGGAATGTGGGGTGAAGACTTTGGTTATTCATGGAAAAGGGCCACCGTTCCTGTCTAATGCTGTCTGCCTGCCACTAGGCTTATGGCTGCTAAAATTGCATACAAATGCGGATATCTCCCAGATGCAACCGACCACCAGTTGGAAGTTTGTCTGGCCTTGTAGTGCCAATGGCCTCCTACAAACTGACATTCCAGTACGTGAGGTGGAGACTTCGGTTTCCCATGGAAATGGCCAGCGTTCGTGTCTAATGATGTGTGCCTACCAGTGGGCTTATGGCACCTAAAATTACATACAAATGAGGATATCTCCGAGATGCAATATGCCACCAGTTGGAAGTTTGTCTCCTCTTGTACTGCCAGAGGCCTCCTAAAAAATGACATCAGGAACGTGGTGTGGAGACCCTGGTTTCCCATGGAAATGGGCCACTATTCCTGTCTAATTCTGTCTTCCTGCCGCTGGGATTCTGCCTACTAAAATTCCACTAAAATTCCATACAAATGAGATTATCTCCCAAATGAAATCTAACACCAGATGGAAGTTTCTCTGCCCTTGTGTTTCCAAAGGCCTCCTACAAACTGACATTAGGAACCTAGGATGGAGACTTTGGTTTCCCATGGAGAAGGACCACCGTTCCTGTCTAATGCTGTCTGCCTGGCACTGTGGTTATGACTGCTGAAGTTCCATACAAATGAGGATATCTCCGAGGTGCAATCTACCACCAAGTGGAAGTTTGCCTGCCCTTGTAGTGCCAAAGGTCTCCTACAAACTGACATCAGGAATCTAGAGAGGACGCTTTGGTTTCCCATGGAAAAGGGCCACCCTTGTTGTTTAATGCTGTCTCCTTGCCACTGGGTTTAGCCCTACCGAAATTCCATACAAATGAGGATATCTCCCAGATGGAATCTAGCAACAGATGGAAGTTCCTCTGACGTTGTAGTTCCAAAGAAGTCCTACAAACTGACATCAGGAACATGGGGTGGAGACTTTGTTTTCCCATGGAAAAGGGCCACCCTTCGTGTCTAATGCTGTCTGCCTGCCACTGGGCTTATGCGTACTAAAATTCCACTAAAATTCTATACAAATGAGTACATCTCCTAGCTGCAATCTACCGCCAGATGGAAGTTTGCCTGCCCTTGTACTGCCAAAGGCCTCCTGCAAACTGACATCAGGAGGCTGGGGTGGAGACGTTGGTTACCCATGGAAAAGGGCCTTTTCATGTCCAATGCTGTCTCCTTGGCACTGGGCTTATGATTACTAAAATTCCATACAAATGAGGATATCTCCCAGATGGAATCTACAACCAGTTGGAAATTTGTCTGCCCTTGTAGTTCGAAAAGCCTTCTACAAATTGACATCCGGAATGTGGGGTGGAGACTTTGGTTTCTCATGGAAAAGGGCCACTGTTGCTGTCTAATGCTGTCTGCCTGCCACTGGGCTTATGCCTAGTAAAATTCCATACAAATGAGGATATCTCCCAGGAGCAATCCACCACCAGATGGAACTTTGTCGACCCTTGTAGTGCCAAATGCCTCCTACAAACTGACATAAGGAACGTAGGGCGTATAATTTGGTTTCCCATGGAAATGGGCCAATGATCGTGTCTAATGGTGTCTGCCTGCCACTGGGCTTATGCCTGCTAAAATTGCATACAAATGAGGATATCTCGCAGATGGAATTGACCACCAGATGGAAGTTTGTCTGCCCTTGTAGTGCAAAGGCCTCCTACAAACTGACATCAGGAACTTGGAGTGGACACATTGGTTTCCAATGGAAAAGGGCCACCGTTAGTGTTCCATGCTCTCTCCTTGCCACTGGGCTTACGACTACAGAAATTACATACAAATGAGGATATCTCCCAGATGGAATCGACCACCAGATGGAAGTTTTTCTGACCTTGTAGTGCCAAAACCTCCTACAAACTGATATCCGTATGGTGGGGTGGAGACTTTGATTTCCCATGGAAAAGGGCCAGCATTCGTGTCTAAGGATGTCTGCCTGCCACTGGGCTTATGCCTGTTAAAATTCCATACAAATGAGGATAAATCCCAGATGGAATCTACCACCAGTTGGAAGTTCGTCTGCCTTTGTAGTGCCAAAGGCCTTTTACAAACTGTCATCCGGAATGTGGGGTGGAGACTTTGGTTTCTCATGGAAAAGGGCCACCATTCCTGTCTGATTCTGTCTGCTGCCCACTCGGCTTCTGCCTACTTAAATTCCACTAAAATTCCATACAAATAAGGATATCTCCCTGATGCAGTATACCACCAGTTGGAAGTTTTTCTGCCCTTGTAGTGCCAAAGGCCTCCTACAAACTGACATACGGAGACTGGGGTGGCGACTTTGGTGTCCCATGGAAAAGGGCCACTGTTCGTGTCTAATGCTGTCCGCCTGCCACTGTGCCGATGGCGACTGAAATTCCATAACAAATGACGACATCTCCCAGGTGCAATCTACTACCGGATGGAAGTTTTGCCTGCCTTTTTAGTGCCAAAGGCCTCTTACAAATTCACATCAGGAACGTGGGGTGGAGACTTTGGTTTCCCATGGAAAGGTCCACCGTTCGTTGCTAATGCTGTCTGCCTGCCACTGGGCAGATTGCTACTAAAATAGGATACAACTGAAGATATCTCCCAGATGGAATCGACCACCAGTTGGAATTTTGTCTGCCATTGTAGTGTAAAAAGCCCCCAACAAACTGACATTCAGGAACGTGAGGTGGAGACCTGGGTTTCCAATGGAAAAGTGTTGCCGTTCGTGTTTAATGCTGTCTGCCTGCCACTGGGCTTTTGCCTGCTGAAATTCCATACATATGAGGATATCTCCCAGATGGAATCTACCAGGAGCTGGAAGTTTGTCTGCCCTTGTACTGCCAAAAGCCTCCTACAAACTAACATCAGGAACATGAGTTGGAAGCTTTGGTTTCGCATGGAAAAGGAGCACTGTTTGTGTCTAATGCTGTCTGCCTGCCACAGGGCTTCTGTCTGCTGAAATTCCATACAAATGTGGATATCTCCCCGATGCAATGAATCACCAGACGGAAGTGTGTCTGCCCATATAGTGCCAAAGGCCTCCTACAAACTGACATCTGGAACCTGGGCTAGAGACTTTGACTTCCCATGGAAACGGCCCACCGTTCGTGTCTAATGCTGTCTGCCTGCAAATGGGATTATGAGTGCTGAAATTCCATACAACTGAGGATATCTCCCAGATGCAATATGCCACCAGTTGGAAGTTTGTCTCCTCTTGTAGTGCCAGAGGCCTCCTAGAAAATGACATCAGGAACCTGGGGTGGAGACTTTGGTTTCCCATGGAAATGAGCCACTATTCATGTCTAATTCTGTCTGCCGGCCATTGGGCTTCTGCCTAGGAAAATTCCACTGATATTCCATACAAATGAAGACATCTCGCGGGTGCAGTCTACCGTCAGATATAAGTTTGTCTTCTCTGATAGTACCAAATGCTTCCTGCAAATTGACATCAGGAATTTGGGGTGGAGACTTTGGTTTTCCATGGAAAAGGGCCACCGTTCGTGTCTATTGCAGTCTGCCTGTCACTGGGCCTATTCCTGCTAAAATTCCATACAAATGAGGATATCTCCCAGCAGGAATCTACCACCAGTTGGAAGTTTATCTGCCCTTTTAGTTCCAAAGGCCTCTTAAAAACTGACATCAGGAATTTGGGGTGGAGACTTTGGTTTTCCATGGAAAAGGGCCACCGTTCGTGTCTATTGCTGTCTGCCTGCCACTGGGCTTCTGCCGGCTGAAATTCCACTAAAATTCCATACAAATGAGGACATCACCCAGGTGGAATCTACCATCAGATGGAAGGATTTCTGTCCCTGTAGTGCTATAGGCCTCCTAAAAACTGACATGGGGAATGTGCGGTGGAGACTTTGATTTCCCATGGAAAAGGGCCACCGTTCCTGTCTGATGTTGTCTGATGGCTACTCGGATTCTGCCTAATTTAATTCAACTAAAATTCCATATAAATAAGGATATCTCCCATATGGAATATACCACGAGATGGAAGTTTGTCCGCCCTTGTAGTGCCAAAGGCCTCCTGCAAACTGACACTAGGAACATGGGGTGAAGACTTTGGTTTTCCATGGAAAAGGGCCACCGTTCCTGACTAATGCTGTCTGCCTGCCAAAGGGCTTATGCCTACCGTAATTCCTTACAAATGAGTATATCTCCCAGATGGAATATACCAGCACATGGAAGGTTGTTTGCCCTTGTAGTGCCAAAGGCCTCCTACAAACTATCATCAGAAATGTGAGGTGGAGACTTTGGTTTCCCATGGAAAAGGTCCACCGTTCGTGTCTAAAGATGTCTGCCGCACACTGGGCTTAGGCCTGCTGAAACTCCATACAAATGAGGATATCTCCTTGATGCAATCAACCACCAGACGGAACTTTGTCTGCCCTTGTAGTGCCAAAGGCCTCCTACAAACTGACACCAGGAACCTCGAGTGGAGACTTTGGTTTCCCATGGAAATGGGCCAGCGTTCGTGTCTAATGATGTGTGCCTGGCAGTAGGCTTCTGCCTATTAAAATTCCACTAAAATTCCATACAAATGAAAATGTCTCCCACGTGCAATCTACCACCAGATGGAAGTTTGTCTGCCCCTGTAGAGCCAAAGGCTTCCTACAAATTGAGATCACAGACCTGGGGTGGAGACTTTGGTTTCCCATGCAAAAGGGCTCCTGTTCGTGTCTAATGCTGTCTCCTTTCCCCTGGGCTTATGCATACTAAAATTCCATACGAATGAGGATATCTCCCAGGTGAAATCTACCACCAGATGGAAGTTTTTCGGCTCTTGTAGTTCCAAAGGCTTCCTATAAACTGACATGAGGAGCCTGGGGTGGAGACTTTGGTTTCCCATGGATATGGGCCAGCGTTCGTGTGTAATGCTGTCTGCCTGCCGCTGGACTTCTGCCTACTAAATTTCCACTAAAATTCCATACAAATGAGGATATCTCCGAGGTGCAATCTACCACCAGATGGAATTTTGTCTGCCCTTGTAGTTGCAAAGCCCTCCTACAAACTGACATCAGGAGCGTGAGTTGGAGACTTTGGTTTCCCATGGAAAATGGCTACTGTTTGTGTCTAATGCTGTCTGCCTGCCAGTGGGCTTATGGCACCTAAAATTACATACAAATAAGGATATCTCCCAGATGCAAAATGCCACCAGTTGGAAGATTGTCTCTTCGTGTAGTGCCAGAGGCCTCCTAGAAAATGACATCAGGAACCTGGGGTGGAGACTTTGGTTTCCCATGAAAATGGGCCACTATTTTCGTATAGTTCTGTCTTCCTGCTGCTGGGATTCTGCCTACTAAAATTCCACTAAAATTCCATACAAATGAGAATATCTCCCAGGTGCAATCTAACACCAGATGGAAGTTTCTCTGCCCTTGTGGTTCCAAAGGCCTCCTACAAACTGACATCAGGAACATGGGGTGAAGACTTTGTTTTCCCATGGAAGAGGGCCACCGTTCCTGTCTAATGCTGTCTGCCTGCCACTGGGGTTATGACTACTGAAATTACATACAAATGTGGATATCTCCCAGATGCAATATGACACCAGTTGGAAGTTTGTCTACTCTTGTAGTGCCAAAAGCCTCCTACAAACTGACATCAGGAACCTAGGGTGGAGACTTTGGTTTTGCATGGAAATGGGCCACCCTTCGTGTCTAATGCTGTCTGTCGGCCACTAGTTTTCTCCCTACTGACATTCCACCAAAATTCCATACAAATGAGGGTATCTCCCAGATGGAATCTAGCAACAGATGGAAGTTTCTCTCACCCTGTATTTCTAAAGGCCTCCTACAAACTGACATCAGGAACATGGGGTGGAGACTTTGTTTTCCCATGGAAAAGGGCCACCCTTCGTGTCTAATGATGTCTGCCTGCCACTGGGCTTATGTGCACTAAAATTCCACTAAAATTCCTTACAAATGAGGACATCTCCTAGCTGCAATATACCGCCAGATGGAAGATTGTCTACCCTTGTGGTGCCAAAGGCCTCCTGCAAACTGACATCAGGGGGCTGGGGTGGAGACGTTGCTTTCCCATGGAAAAGGGCCTGTTTCATGTCCAATGCTGTCCTCTTGCCACTGGGCTTATGAGTACTAAAATTTCATACAAATGAGGATATATTCCAGATGGAATCTCCCACCAGTTGGAAATTTGTCTGCCCTTGTAGTTCCAAAGGCCTTCTACAAACTGACATCCGGAATGTGGGGTGGAGACTTTGGTTTCTCATGGAAAAGGGCCACTGTTCGTGTCTAATGCTCTCTGCCTGCCACTGGGCTTATGCCTAGTAAAATTGCATACAAATGAGGATATCTCCCAGATGGAATCTTCCACCAGTTGGAAGTTTGTCTGCCCTTGTAGTGCCAAAAGGCCTTCTGCAAACTGACATAAGGAACGTAGGGTGTATAATTTGGTTTCCCATGGAAATGGGCCACTGATCGTGTCTAATGGTGTCTGCCTGCCACTGGGCTTATGCCTGCTAAAATTGCATACAAATGAGGATATCTCCCAGATGGAATTGACCACCAGATGGAAGTTTGTCTGCCCTTGTAGTGCAAAGGCCTCCTACAAACTGACATCAGGAACTTGGAGTGGACACATTGGTTTCCAATGGAAAAGGGCCACCGTTAGTGTTCCATGCTCTCTCCTTGCCACTGGGCTTACGACTACAGAAATTACATACAAATGAGGATATCTTCCAGATTCAATCTACCACCAGACGGAAGTTTCTTTGACCTTATATTTCCAAAGGCCTCCTACAAACTGACATCAGGAACATGGTGTAGAGACTTTGTTTTCCCATCGAAGAGGGCCACCGTTCCTGTCTATTGCTGTCTGCCTGCCACTGGGGTTATGACTACTGAAATTACATACAAATGTGGATATCTCCCAGATGCAATATGGCACCAGTTGGAAGTTTGTCTGCTCTTGTAGTGCCAAAGGCCTCCTACAAACTGACATCAGGAACCTAGGGTGGAGACTTTGGTTTTGCATGGAAATGGGCCACCGTTAGTGTCTAATGCTGTCTGCCGGCCTCTGGTTTTCTCCCTACGGAAATTCCACCAAAATTCCATATAAATGAGGATATCTCCCAGATGGAATCTAGCAACAGATGGAAGTTCCTCTGACCTTGTAGTTCCAAAGAAGTCCTACAAACTGACATCAGGAACATGGGGTGGAGACTTTGTTTTCCCATGGAAAAGGGCCACCCTTCGTGTCTAATGCTGTCTGCCTGCCACTGGGCTTATGCGTACTAAACTTCCACTAAAATTCTATACAAGTGAGTACATCTCCTAGCTGCAATCTACCGCCAGATGGAAGTTTGCCTGCCCTTGTACTGCCAAAGGCCTCCTGCAAACTGACATCAGGAGGCTGGGGTGGAGACGTTTGTTACCCATGGAAAAGGGCCTTTTCATGTCCAATGCTGTCTCCTTGGCACTGGGCTTATGATTACTAAAATTCCATACAAATGAGGATATCTCCCAGATGGAATATACAACCAGTTGGAAGTTTTTCTGCCCTTGTAGTTCGAAAGGCCTTCTACAAATTGACATCCGGAATGTGGGGTGGAGACTTTGGTTTCTCATGGAAAAGGGCCACTGTTGGTGTCTAATGCTGTCTGTCTGCCACTGGGCTTATGCCTATTAAAATTCCATACAAATGAGGATATCTCCCAGGAGCAATCCACCACCAGATGGAACTTTGTCGACCCTTGTAGTGCCAAATGCCTCCTACAAACTGACATAAGGAACGTAGGGTGTATAATTTCGTTTCCCATGGAAATGGGCCTCGGTTCGTGTCTAATGGTGTCTGCCTGCCACTGGGCTTATGTCTGCTGAAATTGCATACAAATGAGGATATCTCCCAGATGGAATCAACCACCAGATGGAAGTTTTTCTGACCTTGTAGTGCCAAAACCTCCTACAAACTGATATCCGTATGGTGGGGTGGAGACTTTGATTTCCCATGGAAAAGGGCCAGCATTCGTGTCTAAGGATGTCTGCCTGCCACTGGGCTTATGCCTGTTAAAATTCCATACAAATGAGGATAAATCCCAGATGGAATCTACCACCAGTTGGAAGTTCGTCTGCCTTTGTAGTGCCAAAGGCCTTTTACAAACTGTCATCCGGAATGTGGGGTGGAGACTTTGGTTTCTCATGGAAAAGGGCCACCATTCCTGTCTGATTCTGTCTGCTGCCCACTCGGCTTCTGCCTACTTAAATTCCACTAAAATTCCACACAAATAAGGATATCTCCCTGATGCAGTATACCACCAGTTGGAAGTTTTTCTGCCCTTGTAGTGCCAAAGGCCTGCTACAAACTGACATACGGAGACTGGGGTGGCGACTTTGGTGTCCCATGGAAAAGCGCCACCGTTCGTGTCTAATGCTGTCCGCCTGCCACTGTGCCGATGGCGACTGAAATTCCATAACAAATGACGACATCTCCCAGGTGCAATCTACTACCGGATGGAAGTTTTGCCTGCCTTTTTAGTGCCAAAGGCCTCTTACAAATTCACATCAGGAACGTGGGGTGGAGACTTTGGTTTCCCATGGAAAGGTCCACCGTTCGTTGCTAATGCTGTCTGCCTGCCACTTGGCAGATTGCTACTAAAATTGGATACAACTGAAGATATCTCCCAGATGGAATCGACCACCAGTTGGAATTTTGTCTGCCATTGTAGTGTAAAAAGCCCCCAACAAACTGACATTCAGGAACGTGAGGTGGAGACCTGGGTTTCCAATGGAAAAGTGCCGCCGTTCGTGTTTAATGCTGTCTGCCTGCCACTGGGCTTTTGCCTGCTGAAATTCCATACAAATGAGGATATCTCCCAGATGGAATCTACCAGGAGCTGGAAGTTTGTCTGCCCTTGTACTGCCAAAAGCCTCCGACAAACTGACATCAGGAACATGGGGTGGAGACTTTGGTTTCCCATGGAAAAGGGCCACATTACGTGTCTAATGCTGTCTGCCTGCCAAAGGGCTTATGCCTACCGTAATTTCTTACAAATGAGTATATCTCCCAGATGGAATATACCAGCACATGGAAGGTTGTTTGCCCTTGTAGTGCCAAAGGCCTCCTACAAACTAACATCAGAAATGTGAGGTGGAGACTTTGGTTTCCCATGGAAAAGGTCCACCGTTCGTGTCGAAAGATGTCTGCCGCACACTGGGCTTAGGCCTGCTGAAACTCCATACAAATGAGGATATCTCCTTGATGCAATCAACCACCAGACGGAACTGTGTCTGCCCTTGTAGTGCCAAAGGTCTCCTACAAACTGACACCAGGAACCTCGAGTGGAGACTTTGGTTTCCCATGGAAATGGGCTCCTGTTCGTGTCTAATGCTGTCCCCTTTCCCCTGGGCTTATGCATACTAAAATTCCATACGAATGAGGATATCTCCCAGGTGAAATCTACCACCAGATGGAAGTTTTTTGGCTCTTGTAGTTCCAAAGGCTTCCTAAAAACTGACATGAGGAGCCTGGGGTGGAGACTTTGGTTTCCCATGGAAAAGGACCACCATTCCTGTCTAATGCTGTCTGCCTGGCACGGTATTTATGACTGCTGAAGTTCCATTCAAATGAGGATATCTCCCAGGTGCAATCTACCACCAGGTAGAAGTTTGTCTCCTCTTGTAGTGCCAGAGGCCTCCTAGAAAATGACATCAGGAACCTGGGGTGGAGACTTTGGTTTCCCATGAAAATGGGCCACTAATTTCGTATAGTTCTGTCTTCCTGCTGCTGGGATTCTGCCTACTAAAATTCCACTAAAATTCCATACAAATGAGAATATCTCCCAGGTGCAATCTAACACCAGATGGAAGTTTCTCTGCCCTTGTGGTTCCAAAGGCCTCCTACAAACTGACATCAGGAACATGGGGTTGAGACTTTGGTTTCCCATGGAAAAGGACCACCATTCCTGTCTAATGCTGTCTGCCTGGCACTGTGCTTAGGACTGCTGAAGTTCCATTCAAATGAGGATATCTCCCAGGTGCAATCTACCACCAGGTGGAAGTTTGTCTGCCCTTGTAGTGCCAAAGGCCTCCTAGAAACGAACATCCGGAACGCGGGGTGGAGACTTTGGTTTCCCATAGAAATGGGCCACCGTTCGTGTCTAATACTGTCTGCCTGCCACTGGGCTTCTTCCCACTAAAATTCCACTAAAATTCCATAGAAATGAGGATATCTCCCAGGTGCAATCTACAACCAGATGGAAGTTTCTCTGCCCTTATATTGGAAAACGCCTCCTACAACGTGACATCAGCAACGTGGGGTGGAGATTTTGGTTTCCCCTGGAAAAGGGCCACCATTCGTGTCTAATGCTGTCTGCCTGCCACTGGGGTAATGCCTCCTGAAATTCCTCACAAATGAGGATATCTCCCAGATGGAATCTACCACCAGTTGGAAGTTTGTCTGCCCTTGTAGTGCCAAAGACCTCCTAAAAACTGACATCACGAACGTGGGTTGGAGACTTTGGTTTCCAATAGAAATGGGCCACCGTTCGTGTCTAATGCTGTCTGCCTGCCACTGGGCTTCTGCCTGCTGAAATTCCAAAATATTTGGAAATCTCTCCGATGCAATCAACCACCTGATGGAAGTTTGTCTGCCCCTGTAGTGCCAAAGGCCTCTTACAAATTGACATCAGGAGCCTGGAGTGGAGACTTTAGTTTCCCATGGAAAAGGGCCACCGTTCGTGTCTAATGCTGTCTGCCTGCCACTGGGCTTATGGTTACTGAAATTACATACAAAAGAGGATATCTCCCCGATGCAATATGCCACCAGTTGGAAGTTTGTCTGCCCTTGTAGTGCAAAAGGCCTCCTACAAACTGACATTCAGGAACGTGAGGTGGAGACCTTGGTTTCCCATGGAAAAGGGCCACCGTTCGTGTCAAATGCTGTCTGCCTGCCACTGGGCTTTTGCCTGCTGAAATTCCATACAAATTAGGATATCTCCCAGGTGCAATCTACCTACCAGGTGGAAGTTTCTCTGCCCTTGTAGTGCCAGAGGCCTCCTACAAACTGACATTCAGGAACGTGAGGTGGAGACCTTGGTTTCCCATGGAAAAGGGCCACATTACGTGTCTAATGCTGTCTGCCTGCCACTGGGGTTATGCCTGCTGAAATTCCATACAAATGAGGATATCTCCCAGGTGCAATCTCCCACCAGATGGAAGTTTGTCTACCCTTGTAGTGCCAAATGCCTCCTACAAACTGACATCAGGAACGTAGGGTGGACACTTTGGTTTCCCATGGAAATGGGCAAGCGTTCATGTCTAATGCTCTCTGCCTGCCACTGGGCTTCTGCCTGCTGAAATTCCATACAAATGTGGATATCTCCCCGATGCAATCAATCACCAGACAGAAGTTTGTCTGCCCCTGTAGTGCCAAAGGCCTCCTACAAACTGATATCTGGAATATGAGGTGGAGACTTTGTTTTCCCATGGAAAAGGGCGAGCGTTCGTGTCTAATGCTGTCTGCTAGCCACTGGGCTTATGCCTACTAAAATTCCACTAAAATTCTATAGAAATGCGGATGTCTCCAAGGTTCAATCTACCACCAGATGGAAGTTTGTCTGCCCTTGTAGTACAAAAGGTCTCCCAAAATCTGACATCAGGAACGTGGGGTGAAGACTTTGGTTTCGCATGGAAAAGGGCCAACGTTTGTGTCTAATGCTGTCTGCCTGCCACAGGGCCTATGCCTGCTGAAATTCCATACAAATGATGATATGTCCCAGATGCAATATGCCACCAGTTGGAAGTTTTTCTGCCCTTGTAGTGCCAAAGACCTCCTACAAACTGACATCAAGAACGTGGGGAGGAGACTTTGGTTTCCATGGGAAAGGGCCAGCGTTCGTGTCTAATGGTGTCTTCCTGCCACTGGGCTTATGCCTGGTGAAATTCCATACAAATGAGGATATCTTCCAGATGGAATCTACCACCAGTTGGAAGTTTGTCTGCCCTTGTAGTCCTAAAGGCCTCCTACAAACTGACATCAGGAACCTGGTGTGGACAGTTTGGTTTCGAATGGAAAAGGGCCACCGGCAGTGTTCCATACTCTCTCCTTGCCACTGGGCTTATGACGACTGAAATTGCATACAAATGAGGATATCTTCCAGATTGAACCTACCACCAGATGGAAGTTTCTCTGACCTTGTATTTCCAAAGGCCTCCTACAAACTGACATCAGGAACATGGGGTCGAGACTTTCGTTTCCCATGGAAAAGGGCCGCCGTTCCTGTCTAATGCTGTCTGTCTGCCTCTGGGGTTATGATTACTGAAATTACATACAAATATGGATATCTCCCAGATGCAATATGGCACCAGTTGGAAGTTTGTCTGCTCTTGTAGTGCCAAAGGCCTCCTACAAACTGATATCAGGAACCTAGGGTGGAGACTTTGGTTTTGCATGGAAATGGGCCACCGTTAGTGTCTAATGCTGTCTGCCGGCCACTGGTTTTCTCCCTACTGAAATTCCACCAAAATTCCATACAAATGAAGCTATCTCCCAGATGGTATCTACCACCAGATGGAAGTTCCTCTGACCTTGTAGCTCCAAAGGCCTCCTACAAACTGATATCAGGAACATGGGGTGGAGACTTTGTTTTCCCATGGAAAAGGGCCACCCTTCGTGTCTAATGCTGTCTGCCTGCCACTGGGCTTATGCGTACTAAAATTCCACTAAAATTCCATACAAATGAGTACATCTCCTAGCTGCAATCTACCGCCAGATGGAAGTTTGCCTGCCCTTGTACTGCCAAAGGCCTCCTGCAAACTGACATCAGGAGGCTGGGGTGGAGACGTTGGGTTCCCATGGAAAAGGGCCCGTTTAATGTCCAATGCTGTCTCCTTGCCACTGGGCTTATGATTACTAAAATACCATACAAATGAGGATATCTCCCACATGGAATCTATAACCAGTTGGAAGGTTTTCTGATCTTGTAATTCCTAAGGCCTCCTACAAACTGACATTCGGAATGTGGGGTGGAGACGTTGGTTTTTCATGGAAAAGGGCCACTGTTGGTGTCTAATGCTGTCTGTCTGCCACTGGGCTTATGCTTAGTAAAATTCCATACAAATGAGGATATTTCCCAGGTGCAATCCACCACCAGATGGAAGTTTGTCGACCCTTGTAGTGCCGAATGCCTCCTACAAACTGACATAAGGAACGTAGTGTGTATAATTTTGTTTCTCATGGAAATGGGCCACTGTTCGTGTCTAATGGTGACTGCCCTCCACTGGGATTATGCCTGTTAAAATTCCATAGGAAGGAGGATAAATCCCAGATGGAATCTACCACCAGTGGGAAGTTTGTCTGCCTTTGGAGTGCCAAAGGCCTTTTACAATCTGTCATCCGGAATGTGGGGTGGAGACTTTGGTTTCCCATGGAAAAGGGCCACCATTCCTGTCTGATGCTGTCTGCTGCCCACTCGGCTTCTGCCTACTTAAATTCCACTAAAATTCCATACAAATTAGGATATCTCCCAGATGCAGTATACCACCAGTTGGAAGTTTTTCTGTCCTTGTAATGCCAAAGGCCTCCTACAAACTGACATACGGAGACTGGGGTGGCGACTTTGGTGTCCCATGGAAAAGGGCCACCGTTCGTGTCTAATGCTGTCCGCCTGCCACTGTGCCGATGGCGACTGAAATTCCATAACAAATGACGACATCTCCCAGGTGCAATCTACTATCGGATGTAAGTTTTGTCTGCCTTTTTAGCGCCAAAGGCCTCCTACAAATTCACATCAGGAACGTGGGGTGGAGACTTTGGTTTCCCATGGAAAGGTCCACCGTTCGTTGCTAATGCTGTCTGCCTGCCACTGGGCCGATTGCTACTGAAATTGGATACAAATGAAGATATCTCCCAGATGGAATTTACCACCAGTTGAAATTCTGTCTACCATTATAGTGCAAAAGGCCTTCTACAAACTGACATTCAGGAACATGGGGTGGAGACTTTGGTTTCCCATGGAAAAGGGCCACCATTCGTGTCTAAAGCTGTCTGCCTGCCACTGGGCTTTTGCCTGCTGAAACTCCATACAAATGAGGATGTCTCCCAGGTGCAATCCACCACCAGATGGAAGTTTGTCTACCTTTGTAGTGTCAAATGCCTCCTACAAACTGACATCAGGAACGTGGGGTGGAGACTTTGGTTTCCCATGGAAAATGGCCACATTTCGTGTCTAATGCTCTCTGCCTGCCAAAGGGCTTATGCCTGCTGTAATTCCTTACAAATGAGTATATCTCCCAGATGGAATATACCAGCACATGGAAGGTTGTTTGCCCTTGTAGTGCCAAAGGCCTCCTACAAACTAAGATCAGGAACATGAGGTGGAGACTTTGGTTTCGCATGGAAAAGGACCAGTTTGTAGGAGGCATTTGGCACTACAAGGGTCGACAAACTTCCATCTGGTGGTGGATTACACCTGGGAGATATCCTCATTTGTATGGAATTTTACTAGGCATAAGCCCAGTGGCGGACAGACAGCATTAGACACCAACAGTGGCCCTTTTCCATGAGAAACCAAAGTCTCCACCCCACATTCCGAATGTCAGTTTGTAGGAGGCCTTTCGAACTGCAAGGGCAGAAAAACTTCCAACTGGTTGTATATTCCATCTGGGAGATATCCTCATTTGTATGGAATTTTAGTAATCATAAGCCCAGTGGCAAGGAGACAGCATTGGACATGAAAAGGGCCCTTTTCCATGGGAACCCAACGTCTCCACCCCAGCCTCCTGATGTCAGTTTGCATGAGGCCTTTGGCAGTACAAGGGCAGGCAAACTTCCATCTGGCGGTAGATTGCAGCTAGGAGATGTCCTCATTGGTATGGAATTTTAGTGGAATTTTAATACGCATAACCCCAGTGGCAGGCAGACAGCGTTAGACACGAAGGGTGGCCCTTTACCATGGGAAAACAAAGTCTCCACCGCATGTTCCTGATGTCGGTTTGTAGGAGGCCTTTGGAACTACAAGGTCAGAGGAACTTCCATCTGGTGGTAGATTCCATCTGGGAGATATCCTCATTTGTATGGAATTTTGGTGGAATTTCAGTAGGGAGAAAACCAGTGGCCGGCAGACAGCATTAGACACTAACGGTGGCCCATTTCCATGCAAAACCAAAGTCTCCAACCTAGGTTCCTGATGTCAGTTTGTAGGAGGCCTTTGGAAATACAAAGTCAGAGAAACTTCCATCTGGTCGTAGATTCAATCTGGAAGATGTCCTCATTCGTATGTAATTTCAGTAGTCGTAAGCCCAGTGGCATGGAGAGAGCCTTGAACACTAACGGTGGCCCTTTTCCATTGGAAACCAATGTGTCCACTCCAGGTTCCTGATGTCAGTTTGTAGGAGGCCTTTGCACTACACGGGCAGACACACTTCCATCTGGTGGTCGATTCCATCTGGGAGATATCCTCATTTGTATGCAATTTTAGCAGGCATAAGCCCAGTGGCAGGCAGACACCATTAGACACGATCAGTGGCCCATTTCAATGGGAAACCTAATTATACACCCTACGTACCTTATGTCAGCGTGCAGGAGGCCTTTGGCACTACAAGGGCAGACAAACTTCCATCTTGTGGAAGATTCCATCTGGGAGATATCCTCATTTTTATGGAATTTTACTAGGCATAAGCCCAGTGGCAGGCGGAGAGCATTAGACACGAACAGTGGCCCATTTTCCATCAGAAACCAAAGTCTCCACCCCACATTCCAGATGTCAGTTTGTAGGACACGTTTGACACTACAAGGGCAGACAAACTTCCGTCTGGTCGTTGATTGCATCTGGGATATATCCTCATTTGTGTGGAATTTCCCCAAGCATAAGCCCAGTGGCAGGCAGACAGCATTAGACACAAACGGTGGCCCTTTTCCAAGGGAAACCAAAGTCTCCACCCCATGTTCCTGATGTCAGTTTGTAGGAGGCCTTTGGAACTACAAAGGCAGAAAAACTTCCATCTGGTGGTAGATTGCACATTAGAGGTAGACTCATTTATATGGAATTTTAGTAGGCATAAGCCAAGTGGCAGGTAGACAGCATTAGACACGAACGGTGGCCGTATTCCATGGGAAACCAAAGTCTCCACCTCACATTCCAGATGTCAGTTTGTAGGAGGCTTTTGGCACTACAAGGGCAGACAAACTTCCGTCTGGTGATTGATTGCATCGGGGAGATATCCACATTTGTATGGAATTTCAGCAGGCAGAAGCCCAGTGGCAGGCAGATAGCATTAGACACAAAGAGTGGATATCTCCCAGGTGCAATTTACCACCAGATGGAAGTTTTTCTGCCCTTGTAGTTCCAAACGCCTCTTACAAACTGACATCAGGAACGTGGGGTGGAGGCTTTGGTATCCCAAGGAAAAGGGGGGCCATTTGTGTCTAATGCTGTCTGCCTGCCACTGAAGTTATGCCTGCGGAAATTCCTCACAAATGAGGATATCTCCCAGATGGAATCTACCACTAGTTGGAAGTTTGTCTGCCCTTGTAGTGCCAAAGGCCTCCTACAAACTGACATCAGGAACGTGGGATGGAGACTTTGGTTTCCCAAGGAAATGGGCCACCGTTCGTGTCTAATGCTGTCTGCCAGCCACTTGGCTTCTGCCTACTTTAATTCCACTAAAATTCCATACAAATGAGGATATCACCCAGGTGCAATCTACCACCAGATGGAAGTTTGTCTGTTCTTGTAGTGCCAAAGGCCTCCTAAAAACTGACATCAGGAACCTGGCCTGGGGACTTTGTTTTCCCCTGGAATACGGCCACTATTCATGTCTAATTCTGTCTACCTGCCGCTGGGATTCTGTGCACTAAAATTCCTTTATAATTCTATACAAAGGAGGATATCTCCCAGGTGCAATTTACCACCAGATGGAATTTTGTCTGCCCTTGTAGTTCCAAAGGCCTCCTAAAACCTGACATCGGGAACATTGTGTGGAGACTTTGGTTTCCAATGGAAAAGGACCACCGTTCGTGACTAATGCTGTCTGCCTGGCACTGTAGTTAGGACTGCAGAGGTTCCATACAAATGAGGATAACTCCCTGGTGCAATCTACCACCAGGTGGAAGTTTGTCTGCCCTTGTAGTGCCAAAGACCTCCTAGAAACGGACAACAGATACGTGGGGTGGAGACTTTGGTTTCCCTTAGAAATGGGCCACCGTTCGTGTCTAATACTGTCTGCCTGCCACTGGGCTTCTTCCTACTAAAATTCCACTAAAATTCCATAGAAATGAGGATATCTCCCAGGTGCAATCGACAACCAGATGGAAGTTTCTCTGCCCTTATATTGGAAAATGCCTCCTACAAAGTGACATCAGCAACGTGGGGTGGAGATTTTGGTTTCCCATTGAAAATGGCCACCGTTCGTGTCTAATGCTGTCTGCCTGGCACTGGGGTTATGCCTGCTGAAATCCCTCACAGATGTGGATATCTCCCAGATGGAATCTACCACCAGGTGGAAGTTTGTCTGCCCTCGTAGTGCCAAAGGCCTCCTAAAAACTGACATCAGGAACGTGCGGTGGAGACTTTGGTTTCCCATGGAAATGGGCCACCATTTGTGTATAATGCTATGTTCCTGCCACTGGGCTTATACCTAGTAAAATTCCATACAAATTAGGATATCTCCCAGATGGAGTCTACCACCAGTTGAAAGTTTGTCTGCCCTTGTAATGCCAACGGCCTCCTACAAACTGACATCAGGAATCTGGAGAGGATGCTTTGGTTTCCCATGGAAAAGGGCCACCCTTGGTGTTTAATGCTGTCTCTTTGCCACTGGGCTTCTTCCTCCTTAAATTCCACTAAAATTTCATAGAAATGAGGATATCTCCCAGGTGCAATCTACAACCAGATGGAAGATTCTCTGCCCTTGTAGTACCAAAGCCCTCCTAAAAAACTGACATCAGGAACCAGGGGTGGAGACTTTGTTTTCCCATGGAAAAGGGCCAGCGTTCGTGTCTAATGCTGTCTGCCTGCCACTGGGCTTCTGCCTACTGAAATTCCAAAGAAATTTGGAAATCTCGCCGATGCAATCAACCACCTGATGGAAGTTTGTCTGCCCCTGTAGTGCCAAAGGCCTCCTACAAATTGACATGAGGAGCCTGGTGTGGAGACTTTGGTTTCCCATGGAAAAGGGCCAGCGTTCGTGTCTAATGCTGTCTGCCTGCCACTGGGCTTATGGCTACTGAAATTACATACAAATGAGGATATCTCCCAGATGTAATATTCCACCAGTTGGAAGTTTGTCTGCTCTTGTAGTGCCAAAGGCCTCCTAGAAACGGACATCAGGAACGTGGGGTGGAGACTTTGGTTTCCCATGGAAATGGGCC
>JAJNNQ010000493.1:0-29959 GCA_027886175.1 Phylloscopus collybita
GGGAACATCGGGAATTTGGGGGAAAAAATTCGAGAATTTGGGGAAAAAAATCGGGAATTTGGGGGAAAAAATACGGGAATTTGGGGGAAAAATCGGGAATTTGGGGGAAAAAAAATCGGGAATTTGGGGGGGAAATCCCTGGAAATCCCAGGAAATTCGGGATTTTCCTTCTTCTGGGGGAGGGGGGGGGTGGGGAAGCCCCGCCCACCCCAATTAACCCCTCCCACTCCCCAATTAACCCCCCCATTCCCTAATTAGCCCCTCCCCCTCCCCAATGAACCCCTCCAGACCCCGGGGCCGAAGTTCGGGAATTGCGCGGGAACCCGGGAATTCTGGGCGGGATTTTCCTTTATTCCCACGGCAGACAGGACCCCCCCGCCCCCCCACCCCCAAAATTCCCATTTTCCCACCCAAAATTCCCGTTTTTCCCACCCCGAATCCCCATTTTTTCATTGCTTCCCACCCCCAAAATTCCCGTTTTTTTTATTTTTTCCATCCCGAAATTCCCGGGTTTTCCCTCCCCCCCCACCCCCCCACCCCCCCCCAATAGAAAACCAGGAACCCCCTCCCCCCCCCCGGGACCCCCAGAGTACAAAAAAGGGAGGAAATCGCCCCAAAAACGCCGCGGGAAATGCCGGGAAAAATCCGGGAAAAATCCGGGAAAAATTCACAGAAAATTCCTGGAAGATCCCTGGGAAATTCCATGGAAAATCCACAGAAGGTTCCTGGAAAATTCCAGGAAAATTCTGGAAATTCCTAGAATCTTCATGGAAAATTCCAGAAAAATCCATGGAAAATTCTGGAAAATTCCCCAGGGAACTCCTGGAATATTCATGGAAAATCCTGGAAATTCCGGGGAAAATTCCATGAAAACCCATGGAAAATTCCAGAAAAATTCTGGAAAATTCCTGGAAAATTTCCGGAAATTCCCGGAATATTCCTGGAAAATTCCACAAAAATCCACAGCAAATTCCTGGAATCTTCATGGAAAAATTCTGGAAAATTCCAGAAATCCCTGGAATATTCCTGGAAAATCCATGGAAAATTCCGGAAATTCCAGGAAAATCCATGGAAAAATCTGGAAAATCCCCGGATTCCCAGGATTCCCTTGGCGCTCCCCGGCGGGCGGTCCCGGGCGGTCCCGGGCGGTTCCGGAAGGTTCCGGAAGGTTCCGGCTCCGGAAGGTCCGGCTCGGGCTCAGGCGCGCTCCCCGCGGATCCGCCGCGCCAGCTGGATGTCCTTGGGCATGATGGTGACGCGCTTGGCGTGGATGGCGCAGAGGTTGGTGTCTCAAAGAGCCCCACCAGGTACGCCTCGCTGGCCTCCTGCACAGGTGTGCACAGGTGTGACAGCCACAGGTGTGTACAGGTGTGCACAGGTGTGTGTGACACCCACAGGTGTGACCCTGTGCCCCACCCCCGTGTCCTCAAAGAGCCCCACCAGGTACGCCTCGCTGGCCTCCTGCACAGGTGTGTGTGCACAGGTGTGTGTGCCACAGGTGTGTGTGCACAGGTGTGTACAGGTGTGTACAGGTGTGTGACAGGTGTGTGACAGCCACAGGCTCACCTGTCCCTGTGCCCCACCCCTCTGTCCTCAAAGAGCCCCACCAGGTACACCTCGCTGGCCTCCTGCAGGTGGGTGTGCACAGGTGTGTGTGCACAGGTGTGTGACAGGTGTGTGACAGCCACAGGCTCACCTGTCCCTGTGCCCCACCCCTGTGTCCTCAAAGAGCCCCACCAGGTACGCCTCGCTGGAAAGGCGGACAGGTGTGACAGGTGTGCCCAGGTGTGTTCCTCACCCATCCCAGGTGTATCCCAGCTGTGCCCAGTTGTACCCAGTTGTACCCAGGTGTATCCCAGGTGTATCCCAGGTGTGCCCAGGTGTATCCCAGCTGTGCCCAGTTGTACCCCAGTTGTACCCAGGTGTATCCCAGGTGTATCCCAGGTGTATCCCAGGTGTGCCCAGGTGTGCCCAGGTGTGCCCAGGTGTGCCCTCACCTGCAGGGCGCCGATGGCGGCGCTCTGGAAGCGCAGGTCTGTTTTGAAGTCCTGGGCGATCTCGCGCACCAGGCGCTGGAACGGAAGCTTCCGGATCAGCAGCTCCGTGGATTTCTGGTACCGGCGGATCTCGCGCAGCGCCACCGTGCCGGGCCTGGGACAGGGACAGGTACGGCTTGGGGACACCTGGGACAGGGAGCGGCCCGCCCCGCGCCGGCCACACACCTGTGTGCCTGTCAGACACACCTGTGTCACTGTCACTCACACCTGTGTCACTGTCACTCACACCTGTGCGCCTGTCACACACACCTGTGTGCCTGTCAGACACACCTGTGTCACTGTCACTCACACCTGTGCGCCTGTCACACACACCTGTGTGCCTGTCAGACACACCTGTGTCACTGTCACTCACACCTGTGTGCCTGTCACTCACACCTGTGTGCCCGTCACACACACCTGTGTCACTGTCACACACACCTGTGTGCCTGTCACACACACCTTTGTCACTGTCACTCACACCTGTGCGCCTGTCACACACACCTGTGTCACTGTCACACACACCTGTGTGCCTGTCACACACCTGAGTGCCCATCACACACACCTGTGTGCCCATCACTCACACCTGTGTCACTGTCAGACACACCTGTGTGCCCGTCACACACACCTGTGTGCCCGTCACACACACCTGTGTGCCTGTCACACACACCTGTGTCACTGGTCACACACACCTGAGTCCCGTCCCATGTCCCCCCTGTGACCCTCACCCTGCTCTGGGAGTGGTGCCCCCCCGTTCCGGTGTCCCCCAGGTGTCCCCAGGTGTCCCCAGGTGTCCCCCAGGTGTCCCCAGGTGTCCCCCAGGTGTCCCCGTTACCGGTAGCGATGCGGTTTTCTTGACGCCGCCGGTAGAGGGCGCGCTCTTCCTGGCCGCCTTGGTGGCCAGCTGCTTCCGCGGCGCTTTGCCGCCGGTGGATTTCCGAGCCGTCTGCTTGGTGCGGGCCATCCGGGCCGTCACAGCCTGGAAGCGCCGGGAAAAACGGGGAGAAAACCGGGAAAAACGGGAAAAACCGGGAGAAACCGGGAGAAACACCGGGGTGAGAACCGCGCGCGGCCTAGGCGACTACAGCTCCCATGAGCGCCCCGCGCCGGGTCACGTGAACGTCCCCCCGCGCCTGATTGGCTGAGCACCGGGCCCGCTCTACCCCGAACTACCGCACCCAGAAGCCTCCGCGAGGCCCCCGCTGATTCACCGGGGCGGCGGCGTTCACGCGCCCTCGCTTTGATTGACGCGCCTCACAGCCAATCGCGTCCCGGCCGCCTGGCCAGTCAGCGCGCGGCAACCGCACGGAAGGCGGGATTAAGAATAACCGTCTCCTCAGGCGACCCCGGTCCCCCCCCACACCCCCCCCCGCGCACCGGAGCCTTCCCGGTACTTCCCCCCCACCACTCCCCGGTACCGACCCCCGACCGCCGCCGCGCCGCCGGTACCTTGCGAGCGGCGCTGGCGAGCGGCGCTGGAGCCGTGGGGGTCCCGCGGTGCAGCTGCGGCGGCTTCGATCTCCCCCTTCCCGCCTTTCCCGGCAGAAAATGGCGGGTCCCGGCTGAGGGCGGTTCCCGTCGTGCCCCGCGCGCGGCGGGGCGGGAACGCGGGCTGGGGAGGGGGGGGGGGTCGGCTGAGGTGAGGCGGCGCCGCCATCTTGGGCGCCCTGAGGGGGACGCGGGGCCTGAGGCGCCCCGAGGGCTTTTCCCGCCCCCTAAGTCCGTAATTTTTTAATTTCTAATTAGTAATTGTCTCATTTCTGAACTCCGGGGTGTCGGTGGTTTTTTTTTTGGGGGGGGTTTTAAGGTAGAGAGAGCTCGGAGCGAGGCACCATCGCCGCCCCTCAGGTCTCTTTTCCCCATGGAAACACCCAGTAAATCCCCCCCAAAAAAATTACCTCACAAACCCGTCTCAGTTTTTCACCTTTTATTCCCAAGAGGGGCAGCTCGATAATTTCATCATTTCACGACTTTTTTTAGGATTAACCAATTGTTGGAAGAGTTTGGAGTGCGTCAATCCCCAAACCCGCCCCCCTCAAACAACCCCAAACCAAATCCGCCTCATTTTTCCATCCTTTTATTCCCCAAAATGGATAATTCCATAAATCCCCCGAGTCTGCCGTGCTAATTTTAAGGAGAAAAAGCAAAAAAAAACCGGAATTTCCAAGAGCTTTGGAAGGAGGCGCAGCCCCTCCCATCCCTCCTCCCTCAGCTCCTTCCTTCCCCTTAAAAACGCTCAAAATCCCCCAAAAAAACCTCAAAATCCCCCAAAAAACCCTCAAAACCCCACAAAAAACACTCAAAATCCCCCCAGAAAACCACTCCAACTTCCAACGCTTTATTCCCAAAGGCAACTGGAACAGGGGTTGAAAACTTTTTAACGAACGATAAAACCGTCGGGTATTTTTAATGTGGTTTTTTTTTAAGAGGGTTTTTTTTTCTTTTTTTTCCCAACTTTTCAGCCCGGCAGGAGAAAAAAGCCCCAAAAAAAGCTGAACTTGGCTGAAAACGGAAGCGGTTGGTGAAAAAGAGGAGGTTTGGGAGGGCAGGGAAAGGGATTTTGGGAGGGTAAAAGGGGAATTTGGAGGTTTCGGGGTGGGATGCGAGGGATTTGGGGTGGAAGGAAATATTTGGGGTGGGATTTGGGGGGTTTGGGGTGGATTTGAGGGGATTTGGGGTGAAATTTGAGGGATTTGGGGTGAAATTTGAGGGATTTGGGTGAAATTTTGGGGCTTTGGGGTGGAAGGAAATATTTTGGGGTGGGATTTGGGGTGAAATTTGAGGGGTTTGGGTGGAATTTGAGGGATTTTTGGGTGGGATTTGAGGGGTTTGGAGTGAAATTCGAGGGATTTGGGGTGGGATTTGAGGGGGTCTGGGTGGGATTGAGGGATTTGGGGTGGGATCTCAGGGATTTTGGGATTGGAATGAAGCAATTTTGGGTGGGATTTGGGGTTTGGGGTGGGATTGGGGGGGTTTGGGGTGGGCTCTGAGCCCCCCGGCCCCCCGTGCCCGCCCCGCGCGGGGTCTGGGAGGCGCCCGGTGCCGGCGGCGTTTCGGCGATTCCCGTCATGGAGCGCGGGGGAGGGCCGGGGGGGGCCGGGGGGGCCAGCGCTGTCGCGACATGTCCCGATAGCAGCAGATACCTGCCGATATCGCAGCGCTATCTTGCGATACCCGCTGATACCGCATGATATATCGCGATACCTGCTGATACCGCGTGATATATCACCAATATCGCATGGTACAGCGCGATATCCGCGGATATCGCATGATATATCACCGATATCGCACGATATATCGCGATACCCGCCGATATCGCAGCGCTATCTTGCGATACCCGCTAATATCGCATGATATATCGCGATACCTGCTGATATCGCAGCGTTATCTTGCGATACCCGCCGATATCGCGCAGTACCTCACTGATATCGCGCGGTACAGCGCGATACCCGCCGATATCGCACGATATCGCGACATGTCGCGACAGCACCCCCCCCTCTAGCGGGGCCTAGGCCAGGTGGGACTTGATGGCGGCCACGATCCTGAGCAGCTTGGAGTCGTTGTCCACGAAGCCATCGCCGTTCTGAGGGGGGGGACATCCCAAAATGGGGGCGGGGACCCCGAAACGGGGGCGGGGGGGGGGAGGGGCAGCCCCTCACCTTTTTGGAGTGGACCAGGTGCTCCCCCACGGTCACCTCAAACCATCCGGTCACTTCCGGGGTGCCCTGGCCGCTCTGGGGGGGACGGGCGGGGTGGGGGGGACAGGTGAGACCCCCCCCGGCCCAGGTGTGGGGAGACCCCAAAATCCTGGGGATCCCACCCCAAAATAATGGGGATCCCACCCCCCAAATCCTGGGGATCCCCTCCCAAATCCTGGGGATCCCACCCCAAAAATCCTGGGGATCCCCTCCCAAACCCTGGGGATCCCACCCCAAAATCCTGGGGATCCCACCCCAAAAATCCTGGGGATCCCACCCCCAAAATCCTGGGGATCCCACCCCCAAATCCGGGGGATCCCACCCCAAAAATCCTGGGGATCCCCTCCCAAATCCTGGGGATCCCACCCCCCAAATCCAGGGGATCCCACCCCAAAAATCCTGGGGATCCCACCCCCAAAACCCCCAAGATCCCCCCAAAATCCTATGGATCCCCTCCCAAAAATCCCGTGGATCCCCCCAAAATCCCGTGACCCCCCCCAAAATCCCCCCAAATCCCGGGACCCCCCCAGATCCCACCACGTCCAGGGCTCCCGGGAAGCGCCGCTCCAGCTCCTGCTTCAGCTTCTGGAACTGCGGGTCGGGGGGGTCACAAACCGGCTCCCCCCGCTTTTTTGGGGGGCCCCCCACCCGTTTTGGGGACCCCCCAGCCCGGGTTTTGGGGGTCAGGACAGGGGGGAGGGGGGGTGCTCACCCTGGGTTTGTAGCCTCAGGCTCCACTGGGGGGGGGGAAATGAGAGGGGGGGTTAAAAAAGGGACCCCCCCGAATTGGGGACCCCCCCCCCAAATTGGGGAACCCCCCCGAATTGGGGACCCCCCCCCAAATTGGGGACCCCCCCCGAAATTGGGGACCCCCCCGAAATTGGGGACCCCCCGAAATTGGGGGACCCCCCCCCCCCCGAAATTGGAAACATCCCGGAATTGGGGACATCCCGGGATTGGGGACATCCCGGGATTGGGGACCCCTTCCAAATTGGGGACCCCCCCCGGTATTTGGGACCCCCCTCGGTATTTGGGACGCCCCTCGGTATTTGGGACGCCCCCCGAAATTGGGGACCCCCCCCCCCCGAAATTGGGGACATCCCGGAATTGGGGCCCCCCCCCGAACTGAGGACCCCCCCCGGTATTTGGGACCCCCCCCGGGACTGGGGACCCCCCCCCCGGTATTGGGGACCCCCCCCGGTATCGCCCCCCCCCGGTTTTGGGGCCCCCCCCGGTACCAGTAAAGGACATGGACTCGGAGCGGCGCCATGGCGGCAACTGCGCATGCGCGGGAGGGGCGGGGCCAGCGCCACCAGTGACACCAGTGACACCGGTATGGGGGCACGGGGATAACGGGGAGCCACAAGGGACCCCAGTGCCACCAGTACAACCAGTGCAGGGATCCCAGTATAATAGATATTTATGCCCCAGTATAACCCGGTCCATGCCCCAGTATAACCAGTACAGCCCCCCCAGTACAGCCCCCCCAATCCCTCCCAGTCCATCCCAGTCCCTCCCCCAGCGCTCCCAGTCCCTCCCAGTTCCCTCCCAGTTCCCTGCCAGACCATTCCAGTCCCTCCCAGTCCCTCCCAGTCCCCTCCCAGTTCCCTCCCAGCCCCTTCCAGTCCATCCCCCAGCGCTCCCAGTCCCTCCCAGTTCCCTCCCAGTCCCTCCCAGTCCCGCCCTGTTCCCTCCCAATCCCTCCCAGTCCATCCCAGTCCCTCCCCCAGTTCCCTCCCAGTCCCTCCCAGTCCCCCCAGTCCCGCCCCTCTCCTCCCGCGCGGCGGCCGCGCCGATGGATCCCCGGGATCCGCTGGATCCGCCCGATCCCGGGGGGCGGGGGGGGCGCGGGGGGCGGCGCCGCTGAGCCGGGGGGGGCCCGGGGGGGGCCCGGGGGGGCTCCGGGGGGTTCCCGGGGGGTTCCCGGGGGTTCCCGGGGGGCTCCCCGCGCCCCCGGCCCGGAGCCATGGGCGAATGGACCATCCTGGAGCGGCTGCTGGAGGCGGCGGTGCAGCAGCACTCCACCATGATCGGCAGGTCAGGGACCCCCCCGGGACCCCCCGGATCCATCCCGAACCCAGCCCGGGAGCCCCAGATCCATCCTGGGAGCCCCCGGATCCATCCCGGGACCCCCCGGGCTCAATCCCGGCTCCCCTCGGATCCATCCTGGGAGCCCCCCGGGAACCCTCCGCGACCCCCCGGGACCCCCCGGATCCGCCCCAAACCCATCCCGGATTCCCCCGAACCCATCCCGGCACCTTCGGATCCGCCCCGGATCCATCCCGGGACCCCCCGGGAGCCACCGGATCCGTCCTGGGAACCCCGGATCCGTCCCAAACCCACCCCGGATCCCCCCCGGATCCATCCCGATCCCCTCCAAATCCACCCCGGATCAATCCCGGATCCCCCCGGATCCCCACCCCGGGACCCTCGGGACCCCCCCCCGAAGGATCCCCCCCCCACCCCGCCGGTGTCACCTCCCCTGCGGCAGCGGGGGACACCGGGTGACACTGGGGGGCACCGGGGGGCACTGGGGACACTGGGGGGCACCGGGGGGCACTGGGGGACACTGGGACAGCCCGGGAGGGGGCGGGGAAAAGTCCCCACGTGACCCCAGAGGTGGCCCCGCCCCCTGGGGGACACCAGGTGTGACCCAGGTGGGATCTGGGGGGGGGGGGGGAGGGGACCGGGCCAGGTGTGACCCAGGTGGGATCTGGGGGCGGGGGGGGGGGAGGGGACAGGTGTGACCCAGGTGGGATCTGGGGGCGGGGGGGGGGGAGGGGACAGGTGTGACCCAGGTGGCCCCAGGTGACCCCGGGGGCCGCCCACGGGGAGCACGTGACCGGGCCAGCCACGTGAGCAGCTGAGCCACGTGACCCGGCTCAGGGGACAGGCAGGGGACACACGGCAGGGGGAGGGGACAGGTGAGGCAGGTGAGGCGGGCCAGGGAAAGGTGGGGGATCCCCGGCCAGGTGCAGACCCCTCCCCACCCCCCAAACCCAATCCCCAGGGGCCACCCCCCAGGTGTCTCCAGGTGCCCTCAGGTGTCCCCACAGACCCCCAGGTGCCCCCAGCTGCCCCCAGGTGTCCCCAGGTGTCCGCAGGCACCCCCAAACACCCCCACGCCTCCCTGGTCCCACCCCCAGGTGTCTCCAGGCACCCCCAGGTGCCCCCAGGTGTGTCCCAGGTGTCCCCAGGTGCCCCCAGGTGTCCCCAGGTGCCACCCCCTCCCCTTTCCCCGGGACCCTGCTCAGTTTGGGGGGGATTTTGGTGATTTTGGTGATTTTGATGATTTTTCACAGGATCCTGCTCAATTTGGTGATTGATTTTGAGGATTTTGGTGATTTTATTGCTGATTTTGCTGATTTTTGCTGTTTTCCCCAGGATCCTGCTGACGGTGGTGGTGATTTTGGTGCTGATTTCGCTGATTTTTGGTGGTTTTTTTGCAGGATCCTGCTGACGGTGGTGCTGATTTTGCTGATTTCACTGATTTTCGCTGTTTTTCCCCAGGATCCTGCTGACGGTGGTGGTGATTTTGGTGCTGATTTCGGTGATTTTGGTGCTGATTTCACTGATTTTCGCTGTTTTTCCCCAGGATCCTGCTGACAGTGGTGGTGATTTTGCTGATTTCAGTGATTTTGGTGCTGATTTCACTGATTTTCGCTGTTTTTCCCCAGGATCCTGCTGACGGTGGTGGTGATTTTGCTGATTTCGGTGCTGATTTCGGTGATTTTGGTGCTGATTTCGCTGATTTTGGTGCTGATTTTCGGTGTTTTTCCCCAGGATCCTGCTGACGGTGGTGGTGATTTTGGTGATTTTATTGCTGATTTCACTGATTTTCGCTGTTTTCCCCAGGATCCTGCTGACGGTGGTGGTGATTTTGCTGATTTCGGTGCTGATTTCGGTGATTTTGGTGCTGATTTTGCTGATTTCACTGATTTTCGCTGTTTTTCCCCAGGATCCTGCTGACAGTGGTGGTGATTTTGGTGCTGATTTCGCTGATTTTGGTGCTGATTTTCGCTGTTTTTCCCCAGGATCCTGCTGACAGTGGTGGTCATCTTCCGCATCCTGATCGTGGCCATCGTGGGCGAGACGGTCTACGAGGACGAGCAGGCCATGTTCACCTGCAACACGCTGCAGCCCGGCTGCAACCAGGCCTGCTACGACGCCGCCTTCCCCATCTCCCACATCCGCTACTGGGTCTTCCAGATCATCCTGGTCTGCACGCCCAGCCTCTGCTTCATCACCTACTCCGTGCACCAGGCGGCCAAGCAGCGCGAGCGCCGCTGCTCCTGCCCGGCGCCGCCGCCCCCGCTGCCCCCGGACAGGGGGGGCAAACCTGGGACCACCAAGGAGGAGCCCGAGGTGCTGCTGGGGCTGGGGCTGAGGCCGCCCCGCAGCGCCAAGGTGAAGAGGCAGGAGGGCATCTCCAGGTTCTATGTGATACAGGTGAGAGGTGGGGGTGGTTTGGGGTTTTTTGGGGTTTGTTTGGGGTTGGTTTGGGTTTAGTTTGAGGGCATCTCCAGGTTTTACGTCATACAGGTGAGAGGTGGGGGTGGTTTGGGATTTTTTGGGGGGCTTGGGGTTGGTTTGGGGTTGGTTTGGGGTTGGTTTGGGGTTGGTTTGGTGTTGGTTTGGGGTGGTTTGGGGTGGTTTGGAGTGGTTTGGGGTTGGTTTGGGGTGGTTTGAGGTTGGTTTGAGGGCATCTCCAGGTTCTATGTGATACAGGTGTTGTACGCCGGGGTTGGTTTGGGGTTTATTTGAGGGTTTGGGGGTTGGTTGAGAACTCTTGTCCAGCTCTGGGGCCAGTTCTGGGTGGACACCGAGTTTGGGTGGACACTGAGTTTGGGTGGACACTGAGTTCTGTGTCCCCGTGCTGGTGCTGTCCCCAGCTCTGGAGCCAGCTCTGGGTGGACACTGGATTTCCTGTCCCTGTGCTGGTGCTGTCCCCACTCCTGCCCAGCTCTGGGGCCACTTTAGGGTGAACATTGGGTTCCATGACCCTCACCCAGCACCCCTCACCCTGCTGTCCCCCCCATCCCAGGTGGTTTTCCGCAACGCCCTGGAGATCGGTTTCCTGGGCGGGCAGAGCTCCTGTCCAGCTCAGGGTGGACACTGAGTTCTCTGTCCCTGTCTGGGACCCTCACCCCTCACCCCCCTGTCCCCCCGGTCCCAGGTGGTTTTCCGCAACGCCCTGGAGATCGGTTTCCTGGGCGGGCAGTACTTCCTCTACGGTTTCAACGTGCCGGCCATCTTCGAGTGCGACCGCTACCCGTGCGTCAAGGAGGTGGAGTGCTACGTCTCGCGGCCCACCGAGAAGAGCGTCTTCCTGGTCTTCATGTTCGCCGTCTCGGGCGTCTGCGTGCTGCTCAACCTGGCCGAGCTGCAGCACCTGGGCTGGCGCAAGGTGCGCGCCGCCGTCCGCGGGGCCCGCGCCCGCCGCAAGTCCCTGGGAGGGGGCGGCACCGCCGGGGGGCTCGAGGGCAGGAAGAAGGAGCCGGGGGCGGCGATGCCGGCGGTGCCGGCCCCGGTGCCGGCGCTGGGCAGGACGCAGAGCAGCGAGTCGGCGTACGTGTGATGGGATTTGGGATTTGGGATTGGGATTGGATTGGGATTGGATTTGGGATTTGGGATCGGGGCAGGACGCAGAGCAGCGAGTCGGCCTATGTGTGATGGGATTGGGGTTGGAATGGGATTGGGATTTGGGATTTGGGATGGGATCAGGGCAGGACACAGAGCAGCGAGTCGGCTTATGTGTGATGGGATTTGGGATTTGGGATTTGGGATTGGATTGGGTTAGACCGGGATGGGATTGGGGCAGGATGCAGAGCAGTGAGTCAGTTTATGTGTGAGATTGGGATATGATTGGGATTTGGGATGGGATTGGGATTGGGATTGGGATGGGGCAGGACGCAGAGCAGCGAGTCGGTTCATGTGTGATTTGGGATTTGGGATTTGGGGTGGGGTTAGAACGGGATTGGGTTGTGATGAGATGGGATTGGGGTTGGGCTCAGGAGATGGGGTGGGCAGGAGCTCAGCCCCAGACCGGAGCCGCACTGGGAGGATTTTGGGATTTTGTCCTGGAACTGTCGGGGTTTGGAGCCACCCTGGTGAGGATTTCACCCCAAAACGGCACCAAAACTGCTGGGACTGCACCCCAAAACTGCTGGGACTGCACCCCAAACTTCTGGGACTGCACCCCAAAACTGCTGGGATTTCACCCTAAACTGCTGGGACTGCACCCCAAACTGCTGGGATTTCACCCCAAAACTGCTGGGACTTCACCCCAAAACTTTTGGGATTTCACCCCAAACTGCCGGGATTGGAGCCCCGTCTCTGGAATTCCACCCCAAAATTCCCGGAGCCGCCCTGGAGCACCGGGATTCGCTGCCCAAACTTTGGGGTTTGGGACTGGAACCGAGCAGGGGTCGCCCCCAAATCCTTGGGGTTTCACCCCAAAACCGTTGGGATTTTTATCCCAAAACCATTGGGGTTTTTACCCCCAAATCCCCGGGGTTTGTCCCCAAAACCGTTGGGTTTTTGTCCCCAAGCCCCCGAGATTTCCCCCAAATCCCTCGGGAACTCCTCCCTGCAGCTCCTGGGAATTCTCCCCCAAATCCCCAGTTTCGGGGTTTCCCCCCCAAAGCTGCTGCTGCTTCTCCCCCAATTTTGGGGCCCCCCCAGGTGCCAACGGGGCCGGGGTGATTTGGGGGGAATTTGGGTTTATTTGGGGCATTTGGATTTATTTTAAACAATTGGATTTCTTTGGGGAGTTTGGGTTTATTTGGGGGATTTCAGTTTATTTAAGGAATTCGGATTTATTTCAGGGAGTTTGTATTTATTTTAGGGTGGCTTTGTATTTATTTCAGGCAGATTTGTGTTTATTTTGGGGTGGATTTGTATTTATTTCAGGGCAATTTGTAATTTTTTGGGGTGAATTTGAAGTTATTTCAGGAAATTTGTATTTGTTTTGGGGCAGATTTGTATTTATTTCAGGGAAATCTGTATTTATTTGGATGATTTGTATTTATTTAGGAAACTTTGTGTTTGTTTTGGGGTGGATTTGTATTTATTTCAGGAAGGTTTGTATTTATTTGGGGGATTTGTATTTATTTCAGGGAAATCTGTGTTTATTTGGGGTGAATTTGAAGTTATTTCAGGAAGATTTGTATTTATTTTGGGGCGGATTTATATTTATTTTAGGAAGGTTTGTATTTATTTGGCTGATTTGTATTTATTTAGGAAACTTTGTTTCGGGGTGGGGTTTGAGCGGGGGCATCGACTCGGGGGAGGTTTTTATTTATTTTGAAATGGATTTATTAAACGGGGGGGGTTTGTATTTATTCAGTGATGGATTTGATTTGATTTGATTTGATTTGATTTGATTTGATTTGATTGGGGGGATTTGTTTCCATTCCATTTGTATTTATTCCAAATGCATTGATTGAGGGGGGGCGGGGTTTGTACGGATTGGACGGATCGATTTGGGGGGGGGGGGTGATTTGGGGGGTTTGTTGTGATGTCACCCAGAGCCCCCCCGAAATGGGCCCAGACCCCCCCAAAATGGGCTCAGACCCCCCCAAAATGGGCCCAGGACCCCCAAAATGGGCTCAGGACCCCCAAAATGGGCCCAGACCCCCCAAAAATGGGCTCAGGACCCCCCAAAATGGGCTCAGACCCCCCCCAAATGGGCCCAGGACCCCCCAAAATGGGCTCAGACCCCCCCAAAATGGGCTCAGGACCCCCAAAAATGGGCCCAGACCCCCCAAAATGGGCCCAGACCCCCCCAAAATGGGCTCAGGACCCCCCAAAATGGGCCCAGACCCCCCCAAAATGGGCACAGGACCCCCCAAAATGGGCACAGGACCCCCAAAAATGGGCCCAGACGCCCCCAAAAGTCTCATGGGGGGGGGGGGGGAGGGGCTTTCCAGTTTTTGTTTTTATTTTTTGTCCCCGCGGGAGGGGTGGGGGAGGGGAGATTGTCACCCATCCCCCCCGGCCCCTCCCCCGGCATCCAGCGGCAATCGAGCGCAGAGCGATGGATGGGGGCGGGGCAATCGAGCGCAGAGCGACCGATCAAGGCACGATCGATCGACCGCCGAGCAATCGATCAAGGCATCACTAAGCGAGTGCCGAGTAATCGATCAAAGCACGAGCAATCGACCGCCGAGCAATCGATCAAGGCACGATCGATCGAGTGCCGAGCCATCGATCAAGGCATCACTAATCGAATGCCGAGCAATCGATCAAGGCATCACTAATCGACTGCCGAGCAATCGATCAAGGCACGATCAATCAAGTGCCGAGCAATCGATCAAGGCATCACTAATCGAATGCCGAGCAATCGATCAAGGCCTTACTAATCGAATGCAGAGCAATCGATCAAGGCATTACTAGTCGAGTGCCGAGCAATCGATCAAGGCATTACTAGTCGAGTGCCGATTAATCGATCAAGGCGTTACTAATCGAGTGCCGAGTAATCGATCAAGGCATGATCAATCGAGTGCCGAGTAATCGATCAAGGCATTACTAGTCGAGTGCCGAGTAATCGATCAAGGCGTTACTAATCGAGTGCCGAGTAATCGATCAAGGCATGATCAATGGAGTGCCGAGTAATCGATCAAGGCATTACTAATCGAGCGCCGAGTAATCGATCAAGGCATTACTAATCGAGCGCCGAGCAATCGATCAAGGCATCACTAATCGAGTGCCGAGTAATCGATCAAGGCATTACTAATCGAGCGCCGAGCAATCGATCAAGGCATGATCAATCGAGTGCCGAGTAATGGGTCCAAGCCAGACCAATCGAGTGCCGAGCGATCGATCGATCGAGGCTGCGCACTCGAGCCCAGAGTGATGGATCGGGAAGGGGCACTGAGGGTGACAAAAACTGGGAGGGGGGGGAGGGGTCTGGGGATTTTGGGGGAATTTGGGGATTTTGCGGGGGGGGGGGAGGCAGGTGTCAAAGTTCTAAAATTCCACACCCCCCCAAAAAACAGGCAAAATCCCCCCCCAAAATAATAAGGAAATTTCATTTATTTGTTTATTTTTTTATTTTATTTTTTGTACCGCGACGCCCCTCCCACCATTCCCCTCCACCCTCCCTCCCCCCAAAAAAACCAGGGGAGGGCTCCGGGGTGGGGGAGGGGCTCAGAGGCAACGCTGGTGGTGGGGGAGGGGCCCCAGGTGGGTCCTGGGGGGGGGGTTGGGGGATCCCAGGCTGGGATGGACCAGGACTGACCGGTTGGAACCGGTTTGGACTGGGACTGGCTGGGACCAACCGGTTTGACCCGGTCTGAACCGGTCTGGGCCGGGGGCTCGGGGGGGTCCAAGGCCGCTCGTGGGGTTTTTGGTTTTTTTGTTTTTTGTTTTTTTTTGTTTTGTTCCAAAAGCTGCAAAAATCAGCTCGGGGGGGCAAGGCCAGAGCATCTGCGGGGGACAGGTGAGACAGGTGTGTCCAGGTGTGCCCAGGCAGGACACGCACACACACACAGGTGTGCCCAGGTGTTTCCAGGTGCGACACACACACACAGGTGTGTCCAGGTGTCCCCAGGCAGGACACACACGCACGCAGGTGTGCCCAGGTGTGACACACACGCACAAAGGTGTGTTCAGGTGTGTCCAGGTGTGCCCAGATGTCCCTGGATGTCCCCAGACGGGGCACATGCACACACAGGTATGTCCAGGTATGTCCCCAGGTGTTGCCAGGTGCGCCCAGGTGTGTCCAGCAGCTGTCCCCAGGTGTGTCCAGGTGTGCCCAGGTGTCCCCAGGTGTGTCCAGCTGTCCCCAGGTGTGCCCAGGTGTGCCCAGGTGTGTCACTCCCGGATGCTGGCTGAGTAGGAGAACTGCGGGAAATGCGTCCGGTGGTCGCGCTCCAGGGAGTCCAGGTGGTCACCTGGGGATGGACAGGTGGGACAGGTGAGGGGAGAGGTGAGGGACAGGTGAGTTCACATCTCTCAGGGGGGATGACGGTGATGGACACAGGGCTCAGGTGAGGCTCAAGTGGGACAGGTGAGTGGACAGGTGAGGGCACAGGTGTGCCAGGTGCGCTCACATCTCTCAGGTGGGGTGACGGTGATGCTCTGCGCCGTGAACTCCTCGTCGAAGTAGCGCGTGTCCACCTCCGACGTCACCTGCGGCCGGAAGGGCGGCACCAGCTGGGGGGGAGGGGAGGGGAGACTCACAGGTGCGTCCAGGTTGGGTCACCAGGTGAGACAGGTGAGCCCAGGTGTGCCCAGGTGTGCCACACGCACACCCAGGTGTGCCCAGGTGTGACACACGCATACAGGTGTGCCCAGGTGTGCCCAGGTGTGACACACACACACACACAGAGGTGTGCCCAGGTGTGCCCAGGTGTGACACACACGCACACACAGCCGGGGGGCGTGGCCGGGGGCGTGGCCAACTCACCTTTCTCTGCACCACGTCCTGCCAGTCGATGCCGGCGAAGAAGCGATGCTGCATCACCTCCCGGGCGTCGCCGGGGCCGCCGCCCAGCCTGCACAGGTGAGCACAGGTAATGGGAACAGGTGAACACAGGTGTCTGCCACTTGTGTCCGTGTGTGTCCAGGTGCGTGTGAGTATACAGGGGTAGCCCAGGTGTGTCCGAGGCGTCCCAGGTGTGTGTGGGTGTGCCCAGGTGTATCCCAGGTATACCCAGGTGTGCCCAGGTGTGTCTCACCTCTGTTTGGGGTCCTTTTTGAGCAGCCCAGCCAGGAGGCTGCGGCTGTCGGCCCCCAGGGCCCGGGGGAAGCGGATCTCCTCCAGCAGGATCAGCTCGAAGAGCCGCTCGTGGTCCTGGTTGTAGAAGGGGAGGCGCCCGCAGAGCATCTCGTACATCACCACGCCCAGCCCCCACCAGTCCACCGCCCGGCCGTAGTCGTTGTCCTCCAGCACCTGGGGGGACAGGTGAGGGACACCTGAGTGACACCTGAGTGACACCTAATGGGATAGGTACAGCCCTGAGTGACACCTGACAGCTCTGAATGACACCTGAGTGACACCTGAGTGACACCTGAGTGACACCTGACACAGGTACAGAGCCCTGAGTGACACCTGAGCGACACCTGCCAGGAACAGGTACAGACCTGAGTGGCCAGAAATCTCCAGGAAATTCCCAGAAATTCCCACAATCCCAGGCCCCCAGCCCCCCCTACCTCCAAAATTCCTAAAAATTCCCCAAAATTCTGAAAAAATTCCCGAAAATTCCCAGGAAATGCCCAGAAAACCCCCAGAAATTCCCCAAAATTCCCCAAAAATTACCAAGAATTCCCAAAAATTCTCAGGAAATTCCTGGAAATTCTCAGAAATTCCCAGAAAATTCCCAGAAATTCCTGGAAATTCCCAGAAATTCCCAGAATTCTGGGGCCCCACCCCCTCGGAAATCCCCAGAAATTCCCAGGAAATCCCCAAAAATTCCCAGAAGTTCCCAGAAAATTCCCAGAAATTCCCCCAAAATTCCCAGAAGTTCCCAGAAAATTCCCAAAAATCCCCTAAAAATTCCCAAAAAATCCCCAAAAATTCCGAGAAATTCCTGGAAATTCTGGGAATTCCGAGCCCCCCGCACCTCGGGGGCCAGGTACTCGGGGGTCCCGCAGAAAGTTTTCATCGGCGTCCCGTCCGTCACCCCCTCCTTGCAGAGCCCGAAATCCGTGATCTTGATGTGCCCGTCCTTGTCCAGCATCAGGTTCTCCAGCTGGGAACGGGAATTCCGGCCTCAAAATCCTGGGAATTCCGGCCCCAAATCCCAGGAATTCCAGCCCCAAAATCCCGGGAATTCCAGCCCCAAAATCCCGGGAATTTCAGCCCCAAAATCCCGGGAATTTCGGCCCCAAAATCCCGGGAATTCCAGCCCCAAAATCCCGGGAATTCCGGCCCCAAAATCCCGGGAATTTCAGCCCCAAAATCCCGGGAATTCCAGCCCCAAAATCCCGGGAATTTCAGCCCCAAAATCCCGGGAATTTCAGCCACAAAATCCCGGGAATTTCAGCCACAAAATCCCGGGAATTTGGCCTTAAAATCCTGGGACTTCCAGCCCCGAAAATGCCAGGAATTTCAGCCCCCAAACCCTGGGAATTCCAGCCCCAAAATCCCGGGAATTCTGGCCCCCAGACCCCGGGAATTCCGGCCCCGGCACTGGCCTTGATGTCGCGATAGACGACGTCTCGCGAGTGCAGGTACTCCAGGGCCGAGACGATCTCGGCGCCGTAGAAGCGCGCGCGCTCCTCGGAGAAAACGCGCTCGCGGGAGAGGTGGAAAAACAGCTGGAAAAAAATGGGGAAAAAACAGCGGGAAAATTGGGGGAAAAATGGGAAAGTGGGGAAAAAATGGGGAAAAAACCCAGGAAAAAACCCCGGGAAAATGGAGAGAGAAAAAAAAGGGAAATGGGAAAAAAACCCCAGGGAAAAGGGGAAAATCTTCTCAAAATCCAAGAAAAAACAAGGGGAGTGGGGGAAAATCCACTCAAAAATCCAGAGAAAAATTAGAAAAAAGGGGAAATCCCTGCTCAAAATGCAAGGCAAAAATCAGGGAAAAAGAGGGAAAAACTCCCTCGAAATCCAGGGAAAAACAAGGAAAAGAGGGGAAAGCCCCAGAAAATCCTGGGAAAAATCAGGAAAAAGGGCTAAACCGCCCCGGAATCCCAGGAAAATCCGGATTTTTTTCAGATTTTTTTTCCATTTTTTTAGGAATTCTTTTGTGATTTTTTGGGGGATTTTTTTGGACTTTTTGGGGAGATTTTTTTTTTTGGATTTTTTTCCATTTCTTGAGGGGATTTTCGGTGATTTTTTGGGAATTTTTTTGGATTCCAGGTTTCGGGCCCCACCTCGCCGCCGTTGGCGTACTCCATGACGAAGCAGAGGCGGTCCTTGGTCTGGAAGGCGTACTGCAGCGCCTGCGGGGGGAGCAGCCCGGATTGGGATGGGAATTCCCGGATTTCCCCGCATTTTCCCGCTTTTCCAGCCTCCCCCCATCCAGAATTCCCAGGGGTTTCCCCCTTTTTTCCTGTTTTTTCCCATTTTTTCCTCATTTTTTCCCTTTTTTCCCATTTTTTCCCCACTTCCCCCCTTTTTTTTCCCTTTTTTCTCCATTTTTTCCCTTTTTTCTCCACTTTTTTCCTTTTTTCCCCATTTTTCCCCTTTTCCCCAGTTTTTCCCATTTTTTCCCGGTTTTTTTCCCCATTTTTTCCCTTCTTTCCCCTTTTTCCCAGTTTTCCCCATTTTTTTTCCCATTTTCCTGGTTTTTCTCCCATTTTTTCCCCATTTTTTCCTGTTTATTTCCATTTTTCCCTGATTTTTTTCCCAGTTTTTCCATTTTTCCCCTATTTTCCCCATTTTTCTTCCATTTTTTTCCCATTTCTTCTCCATTTTTCCCATTTTTTCCATTATTTCCCATTTTTTCTCTTTTTTTCCCAATTTCTCCCATTTTTTCCCATTATTTTTTCCCATTATTTTTTCCCATTTTTTCTCTTTTATTCCCATATTTTCCCATTATTTTTTCCCATTATTTTTTCCCATTTTTTCTCTTTTTTTTCCCACTTTTCCCCAGTTCCCCCCCTTTTTTCCCCGTTTCTCACTCACGGTCAGGAAGGGGTGCCGGGTGTTCTGCAGGACTCTGCTCTCGGTCACCGTGTGAGCGACCTCGTCCTGCAGGGGAGACACCCAAAAATGGCTTTTTCCACCCCAAAATGCCCAGATCCCACCCCAAAATTCATTTTCCTGACCCCAAAAACGGCTTTTTCCACCCCAAAGTGCTCCAGATCTGACCATAAAGTTGAATTTATCACCCCAAAATCCCCCTTTTCCCCCCAAAATTCACTTTCCTGACCCCAAAATTCCCACTTTTCCCTCCGAATTGCCCCAAATCTGACCCTAAAATGGCTTTTTCCACCCCAAACCACCCAGATCCGACCCCAAAAACGGCATTTTCCACCCCAAATCTGACCCCGAAATCCAATTTCTGACCCCAAAACCTCCTTTTTTCCCCCCCAAAATCCCAATTTTTTCCCCCAAATATTCGATTTCTGACCCCAAACTCCTGATTTTTCCCCCCCAAAATCCGATTTCTGACCCCAAAATCCCGTTTTTTCCCCCCAAAACCCCCACCTTGGCGATGATCACCTCCTTCCTGAGGATTTTCATGGCGAAGTATCGGCCCGAGGCCTTTTCCCGCACCAGGATCACCTTGCCAAAGGTGCCCTTGCCCAGCAGCTTCAGATAATCAAAGTCACTCATGCTCTGGGGGGGAAAAAGGGAAATTTGGGGAATTTTTTGGGAATTTTTGGGATTTTTTTGGGGATTTTTTTTGGATTTTTTTTTGGATTTTTTTCAGATTTTTTTCCATTTTTTTCGGAATTTTTGGTGAGTTTTTGGGGGACTTTTTTGGATGTTTTTGGGGATTTTTTTTCGAGTTTTTTTCCATTTCTTGAGGGGATTTTTGCTGATTTTTTGGGAATTTTTTTGGATTTTTTTCGGATTTTTTGGGGGGATTTTTTGGGGATTTTTTGGGGGGATTTTGAGGGTATTTTTCCCGCACCAGGATCACCTTGCCAAAGGTGCCCTTACCCAGCAGCTTCAGGTAATCAAAGTCACTCATGCTCTGGGGGGTAAAAAAAAAAAAAAAAAGGGATTTTTGGGAATTTTTTGGGAATTTTTTGGGGGATTTTGTGGGGATTTTTTTCCAGATTTTTGGAAAGAGTTGGGTTTTTTTTGGTGGTTTTTTTTTTTTTTACTTTTTGGCGATTTTTGATTTTTTTTATTTTTATTGGGATTTTAGGGATTTTTTTTGGTGACTTTTTGGGATTTTTTTTCAGATTTTTTGCCTTTTTTTTAGGGATTTTTTGGGGATTTTTTTTGAATTTTGGGGGATTTTCTCAGGAATTTTTGATGATTTTGGCGATTTTTTTCAATTTTTTAAGGGATTTTTGGGGGATTTTTTTGGATTTTGGGGGCATTTTTGCACATTTCATTTTCCACAGCTTTTAACGGATTTTTGCAGATTTTGGGGGATTTTTTTTGGATTTTGGAGTGGATTTTTTTAGGAATTTTTGGTGATTTTTTCGGGGATTTTTTTTCCATTTTTTTAAGGATTTTTTGGGGATATTTTTGATTTTTTGGGAGGCATTTTTGCACAATTTATTGGGATCTCTGCAGCTTTTAACGGATTTTTACAGATTTTGGGGGATTTTTTTTGGATTTTGGAGTGGATTTTTTTAGGAATTTTTGGTGATTTTTTCAGGGATTTTTTTCAATTTTTAAGGTATTTTTGGGGGATTTTTTTGGATTTTGGGGGCATTTTTGCACAATTTACTGCGTTTTCCGCAGCTTTTAATGGATTTTTGCAGATTTTGGGGATTTTTTGCTGATTTCAGGGGATTTTTTTGCCAATTCCGGGGGATTTTTTTGCAGATTTTGAGGATTTTTTGCCAATTTCGGGGGATTTTTTTGCAGATTTTGGGGATTTTTTGCCGATTTCGGGGGATTTTTTTGCAGATTTTGGGGATTTTTTGCTGATTTCGGGGGATTTTTTGCCGATTTCGGGGGATTTTTAGCCAATTTCGGGGGATTTTTTGCCGATTTTGGGGATTTTTTGCCAATTTTGGGGATTTTTTGCCGATTTCGGGGGATTTTTTGCCGATTTTGGGGGTTTTTTGCCGATTTTGGGGATTTTTTGCCGATTTTGGGGATTTTTTGCCGATTTCGGGGTGGATTTGGGGGATTTTCGGGCTCGCTCACCACCTTGGGCCGGCATTTCCCGCCGCCCCCCTCGGCCTCCTCGGCGCTGCCGGCGCCGCCGTCCCCGGGCGATTCCAGCGCCTCCGGCTCCCGGCTCTTCAGCCCGTTGGCCACGGCCTGGATGGCCTGGATCCACTCCTCGCTGCGGGATCGGGAGCGGGGATCGACCCAGGAGGGATCCCTGGATCACCCGGGGGGGGGGGGGGAGATCCCACAAAGGGATCCGCTCCCAAAGGGATCCACCCCAGAGGGATCCACCCTCCCAAAGGGATTGGGATCCACCCCCAAAGGGATCCACCCCCACAAGGATGGGGATTATTCCCTAAAGGGATCCCACAATGGGATCCACCCCCAGAGGGATCCACCCCCCAAAGGGATCGGGATCATTCCCTGAAGGGATCCACCCCCAATGGGATCAACTCCCAGAGGGATCCACCCCCACAGGGATCCCCCTGAGAGATCCCCCCAAAGGATCAACCCCCAGAGGAATTGACCCCCCAAGGGATCGGGATCCACCCCCAAAAGGGATCCCCCTGAGGGATCCCCCCAAGGGATCAACTCCCAGAGGGATCCACCCCCAAAAGGGACCGGGATCATTCCCTAAAGGGATCCCCCCAAAGGGATCAACTCCCAGAGGAATCGACCCCCAAAGGGATCAGGATCCACCCCCAAAAGGGATCCACCCCCAAAGGGACCAGGATCAACCCCGAACAGGGATCGGGGTCTGAATTACAGGGGGGTCGGCAGTTTTGTTCTGAGAGATTTGGAATCCCTGCCAAAGGGATCTGGGATCCCTCCCGGGGTGATTTGGGATCCCTCTCAGGGGGATCTGGGATTTTTCCCAGAAGGATTTGGGATCTCTCCCAAAGGAATCTGGGATCTCCCTCAAAGGAATCTGGGATCTCTCCCAGAAAGCTCTGGGATCCCTCCCAGCAGGCTCTGGGATCTCTCTCAGGGGGCTCTGGGATCTCATTCCCAGCGGGATCTGGGATCCCCCCGCTCCCCGCGGGCCGCACCGCTCCCCGGGCGAGTCGACGTGGAAGGTCCTCTCGATGACCGTGGTCCACTGCAGGCAGCGGATGACGAAGGTGTTGGGGCGCGGCCGCTCCGTGCGCATCAGCTGGCACTCTGGGGAGGGGAAAAACGGGGGAAATAACGGGAAAAACGGGGAAAAACGGGGAAAAACGGGGAAAATAACGGGAAAAACGGGAAAAAACGGGGAAAAATGGGGGAAATAACGGGAAAAACGGGAAAAACGGGGAAAAACGGGGAAAATAACGGGAAAAAACGGGGAAAAACGGGGAAAAACAGGGAAAAACGGGGAAAATAACGGGAAAAACGGGAAAAAAACGGGGAAAAACGGGGAAAATAATGAGAAAAACGGGAAAAAAATGGGGAAAAACGGGGAAAATAACGGGAAAAACGGGAAAAAACGGGGAAAAACGGGGAAAATAACGGGAAAACGGGGAAAAACGGGGAAAAACGGGGAAAATAACGGGAAAAATGGGAAAAAAACGGGGAAAAACGGGGAAAATAATGGGAAAAACGGGAAAAAACGGGGAAAATAACGGGGAAATCAGCGGGAAAAAATGGGATAGATTGGGAAAATCAGCAGGGGGAAAAATGGGGGAAAAAAAAGGGAAAATTGGTGGGAAAAATAGGAAAAAATGGGAAAATCAGAGATAGAAAAATGGAAAAAATGGGAAAACGTGGGACAAAATGGGAAAAATGGGAAAAAATGGGAAAATCAGTGGTAAAATCAGCAGGAAAAACAGCAGGAAAAAAATGGGAACGCATGGGAACATCACTGGGAAAATTATTGGGAAAATTATCGGGAGAATCAGGGAAAAAACCAGGAAAATCAGGAAAATCTTCAGGAAAATCAGGATGAAAACAGGAAAATCGTTGGGAAAAATCAGGAGGAAAACAAGAAAACCAGGAAAAAATCGGGAAAATCAGGAAAACCACCAGGAAAACCACCAGGAAAATCAGGATGAAAACAGGAAAAAAACAAGAAAATCAGGAAATAATCAGGAAAAACATTGGGAAAATCAGGAAAAAACCAGGAAAATCCTTGGGAAAATCAGGGGAAAGGCAGGGAAAGGGGGAGCAGGCTGAGGAAAAGGCTGCTTTGGGGGGCCCCAGGCCGTACCAGCCACGGAGAAGTTGTTGAGGGGGGGCAGGGCCTGCTCGGGGCTCTCGGGCCGCTCCTTGTAGCCGATGAAGGAGCCGTCGCTCTTCAGCAGGAAATAGCGCGGGCGCCACGTCTTGATGTACTCGCCTGGGGAGGGGAAAGGGTTAAAGGGGGACGGGGGAGGGGGGAGAGACGGCAGGGAAAGGGTTAAAGGGTTAAAGGGTTAAAGGGGGACGGACGCTGGGATCATTTGGGGATGGACGTTGGGACAATTTCGGGAGCCACGTCCGGCTGGTTCCCGGCGTTCCCAGCACCCAGCTCATCCCCCGAACCCCTCCGCTGGCCCAAATCCCCCAAACCCCAACCCCCCAAATCTCCCAAATCCCCCAAACCCCAACCCCCCAAAATCCCCCAAATCCCCCGCAAACACCCTGTCCCCACCCCAAATCTCAAATCCCCCAAATCCTCCATTCCCACCCCCCAATCCCCAACCCCCCAAATCCCCCAATCCCCAAATCCCCCAAATCCCCCCAAACCCCCCAATTCCCCCACGACCATCCCAATCCCATTCCCTCAAATCCACCATTCCCACCCCCAAATCCCCACCCCAAACCCCCCAAATCCCCCATTCCCACCCCCCAAATCCCCCCAACCCCCTCCCACCCCCCCCGCTCACCCCTCTTGTGCAGCCAGCCCTCCTTGACCACCAGCACCTCACCCATGGTGGCCCCGAGCCCCCCGGAGCCCCCCGGGGCCACCGAGGCCGCAGCCTCCCCGGGGCCCTGCGGGAACAACGGCACTGCCTCAGTTTCCCTCCCTGGATCCCTCCCGGATCCCTTGGGATCGATTCCAGATCCCCCTGGAGCCCCCCCTTGGAATTCCCCCCGGGGCCCTGCAGGAACACGGCAGTGCCTCAGTTTCCCTCCCTGGATCCCCCCCGGATCCCTCAGGATCAATCCCAGATCTCCCCGGATCGCTCGGGATCGATCCCGGACACACCCCCCATCCCCCCCACACCCCTCCCCCACCTTCTCCCCCCACCCCGGATCCCTCAGGATCGACCCCGGAGCCCCCCGGATCCCCCCCACCATTCGGGGATGGATCCCGGGGATTTTGGGACGGATCCACTGGATTCTGGGGTGGATCCCTGGGGTTTTGGGACGGATCCCTGGGGTTTTGGGATGGATCCATTGGATTCTGGGATGGATCCATGAAATTTTGGGACGGGTCCCCGGGATTCTGGGACGGATCCACTGGATTCTGGGATGGATCCCTGGGATTTTGGGACGGATCCACTGGATTTTGGATGGATCTGTTGGAATTTTGAGATCGATTCCTGGGATTTTGGGACGGATCCGTTGGATTCTGGGATGGATCCATGAGATTTTGGGACGGATCCCCGGGATTTTGGGACGGATCCACTGGATTTTGGGATGGATCCCTGGGATTTTGGGATGGATCCCTGGGATTCTGGGATGGATCCCTGGGATTTTGGGATGGATCTGTTGGATTTTTGAGATCGATTCCTGGGATTTTGGGACGGATCCGTTGGATTCTGGGATGGATCCATGAGATTTTGGGACGGATCCCCGGGATTTTGGGACGGATCCACTGGATTTTGGGACGGATCCACTGGATTCTGGATGGATCCGTTGGATTTTTGAGATCGATTCCTGGGATTTTGGGACGGATCCATGGGATTTCCTGACGAGACGAGGACAGGGCAGGTCTGGGGCTCGTTTCCCTCCTCGTTAACGATGGAATTAATTAACTCCCGGCCGGAGCCCCCCGGGCCGTACCCAAGCGCCGGATCCGGATCCGCGGGAAGCTCCCGGCGCCGGCTCGTCCTGGAGGCAGCCACGGCCAAAGGAATCGGGGGAAAAACGGGGGAAAAATGAGAAAAAATGGAAAAATCAGCGGGGAAAAAGAGGGAAAAATGGGAAAAACAGGAAAAAAGGCGAAAAAATGGGAAAAATGGAAAAAGAGGGAAAAAAAGGGGAAAAATGGGAAAATCAGTGGGGAAAAAGAGGGAAAAAATGGGGAAAATGGGGAAAAACGGGAAAAAAAGGGAAAATGGGAAAATCAGTGGGAAAACCCAGGAAAAATGGGAAAAAATGGGGGAAAATGGGAAAATCAGCAGAAAAAAATGGGGGGAAAAGGGAAAAAAGGGGAAAACGGGAAAAACTGGGAAAAACTTGGGGAGGGAAAAATTGGGGGATTTTTTGGGGAGGGCAATTGGGGCAGGAATTGAGGGAGGGGAGTTTTCGGAGGGAGATTTTGGGGAGGACATCGGGGAGCAAAGCTCGGGTTGGGGGCGGGGGTCCCAGGCTGCTCCTCCATGGGGAGGAAATTTGAGGGGGAGGGGGGGGGGGAATTGGGATGGAATTTGGGGAGGGGTCGCATCCTGAGGGGTTGGAGTCTCCCCCTGGGGAGGGGGACACATACACATCCCCCACCCCCCCCCCAATTCACGAGTGGTTCGCTCCCCACAGCCGCCCCCGCCCCGCGCGGGCTGTACCATGACGGGCTCACAGAGGGGGAGGAGGAATCCCCGTTTCCCCCCGTTGGTTTCCCCCTCGGTGTCCCCCCCCCTTCACCCCGCGCATGGTGCAGCCCCCCTCCCCACCCCTCAACAGCGGGACGAGCCCATTCTCTCCCAAAAGTGGGGGGAAAAAATAGAAAAAAACCAAACGCGGCTCCCCCCGCGGTGCCGCGCGGGTGGTGCGGCCCCCTCGCTGCCCCTACGAAGAGCCGGGCGAGCCCATTCCGCGGCGCGGGGGTGGGGAGGGCGGAACGAGGCCAAGGCAGCGGTTTCCTCTCACCTGTCATGGACGCCGCAAGCCCGGCCGGTGGCGGCCGTTCATCCCGGGAACGGCGGGGGGGATTTTTTATTGCCCCCAGCCTTGTCCCGGTTCCGTTTCGTCCCGGAAGGAAAAAGGAGAAAGAAAAAAAATAAAAAAAAAAAGCGGCGGCGGAAGGGAAAAAAGGGCGCCCAAAATGGCGGCGGGGCCGTGAGGGGAAGACCCCGCGCGCGCCTGCCCGGAGGGGGGCGTCGTCGTGACGTCATCACGCAAGAGAGGGGGCGTGGCCACGTCGCGAAAGGCGGGAACGAGGAAGGGGGCGTGGCCTCCGCTGCTCGCCCGCCCGCCAGAGGGCGCCACAGCCGCTTAATTAAAGCTCATTTTAAAAAATTCGCATAAATTACAGAGTTTATTAACACCGCTTTCACTCTTTATTGCCTCCCCCCCCCAAAAAAAAAGCTCCCGCGAGAAGCGGGAAAAGCGGGAGGATCCACCCGAAGCGCAGTGAAAACACACGCCCCCCTGAAATTTGGGGAAAAATGCCCCGAATTCCGGGAAAAAGCCACAAAAAGTGGGGAAAAAAAGCCCCAAATTCCTTTTTTTTTTTTCCTGATTAAAAAGCTCCCCCAGGGTTTTTTCACTTGCCCTGGATGCGTTTTGGGGAAAAAAACCCAAAAAAAAAAAAAAAGCAGCAGCTTTTCGAGGTTTGCGACCACAGCAGAAAAATAAATTTGGAGGGGAAAAGAAAGGAATTTTTGGGATAACAAAAATAATTTCGGGCTTTCCTGGGAAGCCCTGTGGGGGTGATTGGGGCTGGAGCCAAAATCTACGTGATTTAAGGCAATTTGGGATTTTTTTTTTTTTTTGAGCACCCGTCGTGGTTTTTTTTTTTTTTTAATTTTATTTTTGGAAAGTTGTTCCCAAAATTTCCCCTCCCCACCCTGAGGGATTTTTTCGTGGAGTAAAACCATAAATACGGGGAGGGGGAGAGAAAAAATCCCTGCAGAGTAAGGGGGGGGGTGGGAAAAAAAAACCCCAAATCAGGAAAAAGGGAAATTTAAAAAAAAATTAATTTTTTTTTTTAATTAAACCTCGGGACAGGAATTTTCCGTGTCCGGATTCCCAAATTCCCAAGGAAAAAAAAAAAATTTTTTTTTTTCTCCTCTCCCAACCCCCCCCCAAAAAAAAATTTTTGGAAAAGGGGAAAATTCGGGGAAGGCAAAGGGAGGTTCTGGTGCTGGTTTGGCCTCGTGGATCCCAGGGGATCTGCCGGGATCTGCCGGGATCCACCGGGAATCCCCGCTGCCCTCGGGGGGTTCCGATGGGATTCCCAGGGGATCCGCCCTTCCCCCCAACGGATCCACCCTTCCCCGGGGGATCCACCCTCAATTCCCAGGGGATCCAGCCTCGATCCCAGCAGGATCAAACACCGATTCCCGGCAGGATCTCCCCTGGATTCCCACAGGATCCCCGTCCCCCGAGGGATCAAACACCAATTCCTGACGGGATCTCCCCTGGATTCCCGGCGGGATCTCCCCCAACCCCGTTCCTGCAGCGCCAGTCCCAGCAGCGTTCCCGGCAGATCCCCGGCAGGCAGATCCCCCAGCAGGTGGATCCCCAGTAGGTGGATCCCTTGGCGGGTGGATCCCCAGTGGGTGGATCCCCCCGTGGGTGGGCGGATCCCCCGTGGGCGGGCGGGGTGGATCCCCGTCGGGTGGATCCCTCGGTGGGTGGATCCCCGTCGGGTGGATCCCTCGCCGGGTGGATCCCCCCGCGGCCGGGCCGTGTGGCTCAGTCCGGTGGGTGGATCCCCATTGGGTGGATCCCCATTGGGTGGATCCCTGTCGGGTGGATCCCCGTCGGGCGGATCCCCCCGCGGCCGGGCCATGCGGCTCAGTCCGGTGGGTGGATCCCCATTGGGTGGATCCCCGGTGGGTGGATCCCCCCGCGGGCGGGCTGCGTGGATCAGTCCGGTGGGTGGATCCCCGTCGGGTGGATCCCCGTTGGGTGGATCCCTCACTGGGTGGATCCCCATCGGGTGGATCCCCCCGCGGCCGGCTGTGCCGTGTGGCTCAGTCGGGTTTCCGGCCCAGGCGGCGGAAGACGCTGTGGGGGTCCCCGCAGGAGCTGCTGACCTTCCCGCAGCCCCAGCCCACCGAGCTGGAGACGGCTCCGTCCTGCGCCTCCCCCCGGCCCGGAGAGCTTCCGGAACCTTCCCGGCACCGCCGCCGCCGCTTCAGCACGCCGGCGTAGGGCAGCGCCTCCCCGGGATCCTCCTCCTCCTCCTCCTCCTCGCGATCCCGGCTCTCCGGGGCCTCCCCCAGGCGGCTGAAGACCCCCGAGGGCTGTGGGGGAGGGGAGAGCGCTGGGGATCGATTCCCACCCCGGATCCCGGCGGATTCTCGCGCCCTGGATCCCCCCAGATCCTCAGCAGATTCTCCTGCCCTGGATCCCCCCGCCGCTGGATCCCCATCCCTCTGGATCCTGGGCTCTTCCCTCCCCCTGGATTCTGGATCCTTTTCCTCTCTAAATCTTCTTCTCCCTGGATTCTGGATTCTTTCTCCTCCTGGATCTTGTCCTGCCCTGGATCCTGACTCCTCTGGATCCTGGGCTCTTCCTTCCCTGGATCTTGTTCCCCCTGGATTCCGGATCCTTTTCCCTCCTGGAGCTTCTCCTGCCCTGGATCCTACTGCTGCTGGATCCCGATCCCTCTGGATCCTGGCTCTTCTGTCCCCCTGGATTCAGGATCCTTTTCCCCCCCTGTAGATCTTGTTCTCCCTGGATCCCGATCCCTGGATTCCGGATCCTTTTCCCCCCTGGATTCTGGATCCTTTCCCCCCTGGATCTCATCCCGCCCTGGATCCTTTCCCCGCCTCCCCTGGATCCCCCCGCCCCTCCAGGATCCCAGCCCCGCCCCCAAGCCCCGCCCCCACCCCTGCTGGATCCCCTCCCCATCCGGGATCCCTCGGGATCCCCCCCGATCCCTCACCTTCCCTGCCGTGGCTGCGGCCGCCTTGGCCTCGGCTCCCAGCCGCTGGAACACCGACGTCCGGGCCAGACCTGCGGGTGCCCAGGGAAAAAATGGGAATTTTGGGGGAAAAACCTGGGAATTTTGGGCAAAAACTGGGAATTTGGGGGGGGGGGGGGGAAACGTGAGGAATTTTTGGGAAAAACTGAATTTTGGGTGGAAAACTGGGAGTTTCAGGGAAAAAAAAAATAGAGGAATTTCAGGGGGAACGTGGGGATTTTGGAAAAAAAAAGGGAATTTTGGGGGGGAAAAGCATGGGAATTCTGGGAAAAAAAAAAAAGTGGAAATTTTGCAGAAAAAAAGTGGGGATTTTGGGAAGAAAAAAAGGGAATTTGGGGAAAAAAAAAACCAAAAAAACCATGGGAACTTTTGGGGGAAAAAAGCGGGAATTTTGAAGGAAAAAAAGTGGGAATTTAGAGGGAAAAAAACCATGGGAATTTTGGAAGAAAAAAAACATGGAAATTTGGGGAAAAAAAATGGAAATTCTGGGAAAAAAAAACGGAAACTTTGGGAAAAAACCCAGAAATTTTGGG
>JAJNNQ010000494.1:0-39851 GCA_027886175.1 Phylloscopus collybita
GCTGGCCATGCTGTGGGTGTGTCCTCACTGTGGGGCGTGGCCTGGCACCCCGTGGGCGTGGCCTATCAGTGCGATCATAACCTGTGCCATGGTGGGTGTGGCCTGTGACAGTGTGGGCGTGGCCTGGCACTCCATGGGTGTGGCCTGTGCCATGGTGGGCGTGGCCTATGACAATGTGGGTGGGGGCTGGCACCCAGTGGGTGTGGCCTGTGACACTGTGGGCGTGGCCTATGACAATGTGGGTGGGGGCTGGCACCCAGTGGGCGTGGCCTGTGACACTGGTGGGCAGGGCCTGGTGTCCTATGGGCGTGGCCTGTGACACTGTGGGTGGGGCTAATCACACTGTGGGCGTGGCCTGGCGCCCTGTGGGCATGGCCTGTGGCACTGTGGGTGGGGCTAATCACATTGTGGGCGTGGCCTGTGGCACTGTGGGTGTTGCCTAGCACTCTGTTGGGCGTGGCCTATGACACTATGGGCGGGGCTAATCACCCTGTGGGCGTGGCCTGGCACCCGGTGGGCGTGGCCAAAGCAGGAGCACGACTCCAAACCCAACCATCCGGCAGAGGCAGCCGAGCCCGTTTATTGTCTCTGCCCCCCCAAAATCCGGGGGGGTCCTGGGGGGGGTCTCACCCCTCAGACAGGAGGGGTCCCTCAGAGGGGGAGGGGTCCCTCAGAGAGGATCCCCCCCCCAAATTTGGGGGTCCTGGGTGGGGGGTTTCTCACCCCAGGGCAGCTCCCGAGTTGGTTTTATCGTCTCCCCTGCAGATTTGGGGGGTCCTGGGGGGGGTCTCACCCCTCGGGGGGGGTCTCCCCCTCATTTGGGGGGGGGTCTCCCCGCTCAGAGGGAGGGTCCCCCGTCCCCCCAGGGCAGCTGGGCGCCGGCCAGCACCGTCCTCTCCACGCCCTGCTCGGTGATGGCCGCCAGCCGGACCACGCCCCCGCTGGAGCCGTCCCGCCCCATGGCCAGGGCCAGCGCTGGGGGAGGGGACACGGGTCAGGGACCCCCCCCCAAAAAAGGGAGCCCCCCAAAAAAAGGGACCCCACCCAAAAAAAGGGATCCCCCCCAAAAAAAAGGGACCCCTTCCCATAAAAGGGACCCCTTCCAAAAAAGGGACCCACCCCGAGAAAAGGGATACCCACCCAAAAAAGGGACCCCTCCCCCAAAAGGGACCCCCCCACAAAAAAGGGCCCAGAGACCCCCTGGGTGCTGCCCATACTCCGCTCTGGGTGACCCCAAATCCCCTCCAAACCCCCCCCAAAATCGCCCCAAAGCCCCCCCAAAATTCCCCAGGGTTTCCCCCCAAAATTCCCTGATTTTCCCTCAAAAATTCCCCCAATTTTCCCCCAAAAATGCTCCAATTTTCCCCCAAAATTCCCCACTTTTCCCTCAAAAATCCCCCCAAAATTCCCCGATTCTCCCCCAAAAATCCTCCAATTCTCCCCCCAAATCCCCGATTCTCCCCAAAAATCCTCCAATTCTCCCCCCAAAATCCCCCAATTTTTCCCCAAAATTCCCCAATTTTCCCCCAAAAACTCTCCAATTCTCCCCCAAAATGCCCTGATTCTCCCCCAAAAATTCCCAAATTTTCCCCCCCAAAGCCCCAAAATTCCCCAATTTTCCCCTCCAACACCCCCCAAAATTGCCCCCAAACTGCCCCAAGCCCCCCCAAATCCCTCCCAAAGCCCCAAAATTCCCCAATTTTCACCCCAACACCCCCGATATCCCCCCCCAACCCCCCCCCAAACTGCCCCCAAGCCCCCCCAAAACCCCCCCAAATCCTTCCAAAACCCTCCCAAAGCCCCCCAAAATCCCCCCCCAAATTCCCCAATTTTCCCCTCCAACACCCCCTAAAGACCCCCCAAAATCTCCGCCAAAGCCCCTCAACCTGCCCCCAACCCCCCCCCAAACTGCCCCCAACCCCCCCAAACTGCCCCCAACCCCCCAAATTCCCCAATTTTCCCCTCCAACACCCCCTCAAAGCCTTTCAAACTGCCCCCAAACCCCCCCAAACTGCCCCCAACCCCCTCCCAAACGCCCCCAACCCCCCCCCAAACTGCCCCCCAACCCCCCCAAACTGCCCCCAAACCCCCCCCAAACTGCCCCAAACCCCCCAACCCCCCCAAACTGCCCCCAAACTGCCCCCAAACCCCCCCAAACCCCCCCAAACTGCCCCCCAACCACCCCAAACTGCCCCCAACCCCCCCAAACTCCCCCCCAACCCCCCAAACTGCCCCCAAACCCCCCAAATTCCCCAATTTTCCCCTCCAACACCGCCTCAAACCCCCCCAACCCCCCCCCAAACCCCCAAAATTCCCCAATTTTCACCCCCAAACCCCCCCAGCCCCCCCCCAGCCCCACCCCTGGCCACGAAGTCCTGGCACTGCTGCCGGCTCATCCCGGGCTGGAAGGAGGAGTCCAGGAAGCCGTAGATGTAGGAGCTGCCCGAGCCCCCCACGGCGAAGGGCTGGCGCAGCAGCAGCCCCCCCATGGGCACCACGTACACCTGGGGGGGACAGGGGGGAATTGGGGGGGTCTGGGGGCACCTGGGGGGCAGGAGGAGCCCCCCCATGGGCACCACGTACACCTGGGGGGCACGGGACAGGTTGGGGGGGTCTGGGGGGCACCTGAGGACACCTGGGGGGCACCTGGGGGGCACAGGAGGGGGTTTGGGGGGGTCTGGGGGGGTCTGGGGGGCAGCAGGAGCCCCCCCATGGGCACCACGTACACCTGGGGGGCACAGGGGGGGAATTGGGGGGGTCTGGGGGGCACCTGAGGACAACTGGGGGGCACAGGGGGGGTTTGGGGGGGGTCTGGGGGCACCTGGGGGGCTCAGGGGGGGGGGATGTGGGGTGAAGGTTGTGGGGCAGAACGTGGGGGCCCTGTGGGGCAGGAGAGGGGACAGCCAGGACACAAAAGCCCCCCCAGGTGACCCCACCTGTTCCCCCTGCCCAGGTAACCCTCCCCCCATCCCCCCTAGGTAAGCTCACCTGTCCCCCCCAAGTAACCCCCCAGACCTCACCTGTCCCCAGGTAAGCCCACCTGTCCCCCCCAGGTAACCCTCCCCTTCCCCCCCAGGTAACCCTACCTGTCCCCCCCACCAGGTCTCACCTGTCCCCCAGGTAACCCCCCCCTCGTCTCCCCCCAGGTAACCCCACCTGTCCCCCCCCCCTGCAGACCCCCCCTCGTCCCCCCCAGGTGACCCCACCTGTCCCCAGGTGACCCCACCTGTCCCCCCCCAGGTAACCTCCCCATCCCCCCCTGCAGACCCCACCTGTCCCCAGGTAACCTGACCTGTCCCCCCCAGGTGACCCCACCTGTCCCCAGGTAACCCCCCCCATCCCCCCCTCAGACCCCACCTGTCCCCCCCCAGGTAACTCCCCCCATCCCCCCCCAGGTGACCCCACCTGTCCCCCCAGGTGCCCCCACCTGTCCCCCCCACCAGGTGACCCCACCTGTCCCCAGGTGACCCCACCTGTCCCCCCCACGTAAGCCCACCTGTCCCCCCCCACCAGGTGACCCCACCTGTCCCCAGGTGCCCGTACCTGTCCCCCCCAGGTGCCCGTACCTGTCCCCCCCAGGTGCCCGTACCTGTCCCCAGGTGCCCGTACCTGTCCCCCCCGGCGGGGGTCCCAGCCGGCCACGATGATGCCGGCGCTGAGCTCCTCGCGGTAGCGGTAACAGCTCTGCTGGAACAGCCGGGCGGCCGTGCGCACCCGCGGGGGCTCCTCCAGCTCCACGCTGCCCCGGGGGGGGGGGAAACAGAGATTGGGGGGCAAAAAACACAGATTGGGGGGGAAAAACAGAGATTGGGGGGGCTTGGGGGGCACAGAACCCCAAATCAGGGGGCTTGGGGGGCAAAAAAACCCCAAATTAGGGGGCAAAAAACCCAAATCAATGGGGCTTGGGGGGCACAAAACACAAATTGGGGGGGCTTGGGGGGCACAAAATCCCAGATCAGGGGGGCTTGGGGGGCAAAAACCCCAAATCAATGAGGCTTGAAGGGCACAAAATCCCAGATCAGGGGGACTTGGGGGCAAAAAACCCAAATTAGGGGGCAAAACCCCAAATCAGGGGGTCCTGGGAGGCAAAAAACCCCAAATTAGGGGGAAAAACCCCAAATCAGGGGGGCTTGGGGGGCAAAAACCCCAAATTAGGGGGCAAAACCCCCAAATTAAGGGGTAGAAAACCCAGATCAGGGGGCAAAACCCCAAATCAGGGGGGCTTGGGCGGCAGAACGGGGCCTCTCCTGCCCCAGAGGGGCTCACCTGTCCCCAGGGGTGCTCACCTGTCCCTCACCTGTCCCAGGTGTGCTCACCTGTCCCTCACCTGTCCCAGGATGGGGCTCACCTGTCCCCCACCTGTCCCAGGTGTGCTCACCTGTCCCAGGGTGGGGCTCACCTGTCCCTCACCTGTCACAGGTGTGCTCCCCTGTCCCTCACTTGTCCCAGGTGTGCTCACCTGTCCAGGTGTGCTCACCTGTCCCTCACCTGTCCAGGTGTGCTCACCTGTCCCTCACCTGTCCCAGGTGCGCTCACCTGTCCTCACCTGTCCAGGTGTGCTCACCTGTCCCTCACCTGTCCAGGTGCGCTCACCTGTCCCTCACCTGTCCAGGTGTGCTCCCCTGTCCCTCACCTGTCCCAGGTGTGCTCCCCTGTCCCTCACCTGTCCAGGTGCGCTCACCTGTCCCCTCACCTGTCCCAGGTGTGCTCACCTGTCCCTCACCTGTCCCAGGTGTGCTCCCCTGTCCCTCACCTGTCCCAGGGGTGCTCACCTGTCCCTCACCTGTCCCAGGTGCGCTCCCCCTGTCCCATAGAGGTGCTCACCTGTCCAGGTGCGCTCACCTGTCCCTCACCTGTCCCAGGTGCGCTCCCCTGTCCCATAGAGGTGCTCACCTGTCCAGGTGTGCTCACCTGTCCCTCACCTGTCCCAGGTGCGCTCCCCTGTCCCATAGAGGTGCTCACCTGTCCCAGGTGTGCTCACCTGTCCCTCACCTGTCCAGGTGTGCTCACCTGTGGAAGGCCAGCTGGTAGGCCACGGCGTCAGCCACGGCCTGCGTGTCGGCGGCCGAGCCCGAGCGGCAGCAGAAGATGCGGTGATGGACGGGAGTCAGCTTGTCCGTCACGCGGTTGGCGATGTACGACCTGGGGACAGGGGACACAGGTGACACCCTGACAGGTGACACAGGGGACAGGGGACACCCTGACAGGTGACACAGGGGACACCGGGGACACAGAGGGTGACACAGGGGACACAGGGGACACAGGGGACACACAGGTGACACAGGGGGTGACACAGGGGACACAGGTGAGGTGACACAGGGGACACAGGGGACACCAGGGACACAGGGGACACAGGGGGGGGACACAGGGGACACAGGTGAGGTGACACAGGTGACACACAGGTGACACAGGGGACACAGGGGACACAGGGGGTGACACAGGAGGTGACACAGGAGGTGACACAGAAGGTGACACAGAAGGTGACACAGGTGACACAGGTGACACACAGGTGACACACAGGTGACACACAGGTGACACAGAGGGTCACACAGGTGACACAGGTGCCCCAGGTGACACAGGAGGTGACACAGGTGACACAGGGGGTGACACAGGTGACACACAGGTGACACGGAGGTGACACAGGTGACACAGGAGGTGACACAGGTGACACAGGGGGTGACACACAGGTGACACAGGAGGTGACACAGGTGACACACAGGTGACACACAGGTGACACAGGTGCCCCAGGTGACACACAGGTGACAGAGGTGACACACAGGTGACACAGAAGGTGACACAGGTGACACACAGGTGACACAGAAGGTGACACAGGTGACACACAGGTGACACAGGTGACACAAAAGGTGACACAGGGGGTGACACAGAAGGTGACACAGGTGACACACAGGTGACACACAGGTGACACAGGTGACACAGGTGACACACAGGTGACACACAGGTGACACAGGTGGCACACAGGGTGACACAGAAGGTGACACAGGTGACACACAGGTGACACAGGTGCCCCAGGTGACACAGGGGGTGACACAGGTGACACACAGGTGACACACAGGTGACACACAGGTGACACAGGTGACACAGGGGGTGACACAGGTGACACACAGGTGACACACAGGTGACACAGGTGACACAGGTGACACAGGTGACACACAGGTGACACACAGGTGACACAGCTGCCCCAGGTGACACACAGGTGACACAGGTGACACAGGTGACACACAGCTGCCCCAGGTGACACACAGGTGACACACAAGGTGACACAGGTGACACACAGGTGACACACAGGTGACACACAGGTGACACACAGGTGGGCCCTCACCCCGTGGTTGTCCGCGAGTCGGCCCCGATGACGACGCCGCCGTCGAACTCCACGGCCATGATGGTGGTCTGGGGGGAGGGGCGGGGCTGCGGTTGCCATGGAAACCAACCCCGCCCCACAGAGACCCCCCCGTGCCCCACAGGGACCCCCCCGCCCCACAGGAACCCCCCGTGCCCCATAGAAACCAACCCCGCCCCACAGAGACCCCCCTGCCCCATAGAGACCCCCACTGCCCCACGGAGACCCCCCAGCCCCACAGGGACCCCCCCCCTGTGCCCCATAGAAACCAACCCAGCCCCACGGAGACCCCCCCCCGCCCCACAGACCCCCCCTGCCCCACAGAGACCCCCCCGTGCCCCACAGGGACCCCTCAGCCCCACAGGGACCCCCCCGTGCCCCATAGAAACCAACCCGGCCCCATAGAGACCCCCCCCCCGCCCCACAGGAACCCCCCGTGCCCTACGGAGACCCCCCCCGTCCCACGGAGACCCCCCTGCCCCACACCGACTCCCCCCTGCCCCACAGGGACCCCCCCCGTGCCCCACGGAGACCCCCCCGTGCCCCACAGGAACCCCCCCAGCCCCACAGGGACCCCCCCCAGCCCCACAGGGACCCCCCCCGTGCCCCACAGGGACCCCTCAGCCCCACAGGAACCCCTCCATACCCCACGGAGACCCCCCCTGCCCCACGGAGACCCCCCCTCCGCCCCACAGGAACCCCCCCTGCCCCACAGACCCCCCCCGCCCCACCCCCCCCTTCCCCCTCAGCGATCTCCCCGCTCCCCTCAGCCCCTCCCGCCCCAAGCCCGGCCCCCTCCGCCCCACACCGCGGCTCCCCCCGCCCCACGGCTGCCCCCCAGCCCCCCCGGAGGTGCTCACGCCGGTGCTGACGGGCTCCTCCGTCCACTCCCGGTGCAGGCCCGGCGCGGCCCGCGGCTCCCACACCGTCACCGCCGCCATCTTCCGTGCCCGCTGCGCTTTACGGCGGCGTGAGCGGCGCGACGTCGGCGGTTTTACGGCGGTGTGGCAAGGGAGGGGCGGCTGCGCTTTACGGCAGTGTGGCAAGAGGGCGGCGGCGGCGCTTTACGGCGGCGTGATGGGCGCAGGGCGGGTGGTTTTACGGCAGTGTGGCAAGAGCAGGGCGGCGGCGGCGCTTTACGGCGGCGTGGCGCCCGCTGTGCCGCGTTTCCTCGGAAATTTTTTAATTTTAATTTTAATTTTAATTTTAATTTCAATTTTAATTTTAATTTTAGTTTTCATTTCCTCCCACATCCCCGGATTCCCAAGCCCCCGATCACTGCGGGGGCGGGCGGTGCTGGGGCGTGGTTACCTGGGCACACCTGGGCACACCTGGGCTCACCTGGGCACACCTGGGGGGGCTGGGGGCACACCTGGGCTCACCTGGGCACACCTGGGGGGGCTGGGGGCACACCTGGGCACACCTGGGCTCACCTGGGCACACCTGGGGGGGCTGGGGGCACACCTGGGCTCACCTGGGCACACCTGGGCATACCTGGGCTCACCTGGGCACACCTGGGCACACCTGGGGGGGCTGGGGGCACACCTGGGCATACCTGGGCTCACCTGGGCTCACCTGGGCACACCTGAGCACACCTGGGGACACACCTGGGCTCACCTGGGCATACCTGGGCTCACCTGGGCTCACCTGGGCACACCTGAGCACACCTGGGCATACCTGGGGGCACACCTGGGGGGGCTGGGAGCACACCTGGGCACACCTGGGGGGGCTGGGGGCACACCTGGGCACACCTGGGCACACCTGGGGGCACACCTGGGCACACCTGGGCACACCTGGGCACACCTGGGCACACCTGGGGGGGCTGGGGGCACACCTGGGCACACCTGGGCTCACCTGGGCACACCTGGGGGGGCTGGGGGCACACCTGGGCTCACCTGGGCACACCTGGGCATACCTGGGCTCACCTGGGCACACCTGGGCACACCTGGGGGGGCTGGGGGCACACCTGGGCATACCTGGGCTCACCTGGGCTCACCTGGGCACACCTGAGCACACCTGGGGACACACCTGGGCTCACCTGGGCATACCTGGGCTCACCTGGGCTCACCTGGGCACACCTGAGCACACCTGGGCATACCTGGGGGCACACCTGGGGGGGCTGGGAGCACACCTGGGCACACCTGGGGGGGCTGGGGGCACACCTGGGCACACCTGGGCACACCTGGGGGCACACCTGGGCACACCTGGGCACACCTGGGCACACCTGGGGGGGCTGGGGGCACACCTGGGCACACCTGGGCTCACCTGGGCACACCTGGGGGGGCTGGGGGCACACCTGGGCTCACCTGGGCACACCTGGGCATACCTGGGCTCACCTGGGCACACCTGGGCACACCTGGGGGGGCTGGGGGCACACCTGGGCATACCTGGGCTCACCTGGGCTCACCTGGGCACACCTGAGCACACCTGGGGACACACCTGAGCTCACCTGGGCATACCTGGGCTCACCTGGGCTCACCTGGGCACACCTGAGCACACCTGGGCATACCTGGGGGCACACCTGGGGGGGCTGGGAGCACACCTGGGCACACCTGGGGGGGCTGGGGGCACACCTGGGCACACCTGGGCACACCTGGGGGCACACCTGGGCACACCTGGGCACACCTGGGCACACCTGGGCACACCTGGGGGGGCTGGGGGCACACCTGGGCACACCTGGGCTCACCTGGGCACACCTGGGGGGGCTGGGGGCACACCTGGGCTCACCTGGGCACACCTGGGCATACCTGGGCTCACCTGGGCACACCTGGGCACACCTGGGGGGGCTGGGGGCACACCTGGGCATACCTGGGCTCACCTGGGCTCACCTGGGCACACCTGAGCACACCTGGGGACACACCTGGGCTCACCTGGGCATACCTGGGCTCACCTGGGCTCACCTGGGCACACCTGAGCACACCTGGGCATACCTGGGGGCACACCTGGGGGGGCTGGGAGCACACCTGGGCACACCTGGGGGGGCTGGGGGCACACCTGGGCACACCTGGGCACACCTGGGGGCACACCTGGGCACACCTGGGCACACCTGGGCACACCTGGGCAGGTGGCGCTGCGGTGCCAGCGGGGGAATGTTCCTCCTTTGCCCTCTGAGATTTCATCTTGTCCGTCCTTCCCCTTCAGGTGCCTCCTGAATAAAATATAAGGTGAAATGAATTGAAGTGAAATGAAATGAAGTAAAAAATAAAATAAAATAAAATAAAATAAAATAAAATAAAATAAAATAAAATATAAAATAAAATAAAACAAAATCCGGCTTGGTGCAACAAAATTCCGAATTAACAAAAATAACTATTTCATTTTATTATATTTTATTTTATTTTATTTTATTATATTTTATTATATTTTATTTCATTCCATTTCATTTTATATTTTACTTTATTTTATTTTATTTTATTTTATTTTATATTTTATTTTATTTTATTTTATTTTATTATTTCATTTCATTTTACTTTATTTTATTTTGTTTTACTTTATTTTATTTCATTTTATTTTATTTTATTTTTTGCTTTGTTTTGTTTTAATTTTATTTTACTTTATTTTATTTTATTTTATTTTATTTTATATTTTGTTTTGTTTTGTTTTAATTTTATGTTACTTTATTTTATTATATTTTATTTTATTTCATTTTATTTCACTTTATTTTATTTTATTTTATATTTTATTTTATTTTGTTTTGTTTTGTTTTAATTTTATTTTACTTTATTTTTTTTATTTTATTTAGTTTCATTTTATATTTTATTTTATTTTATTTTATTTTATTTTATTATATATTTTATACTTTATATTTTATATTTTATTTTATTATTTTATTTTATTTTTTATATTTTATTTTATTTTATTATATTTTATTTTATTTTATTTCATTTCATTTTATATTTTATTTTATTTTATTTATTTCATTTCATTTCATTTCATTTCATTTTACTTTATTTTATTTTATTTTATTTTATTTCATTTCATTTCATTTCATATTTTATTTTATTTTATTTTATTCATTTCATTTCATTTCATTTCATTTCATTTCATTTCATTTCATTTCATTTCATTTTTCCCGGCAGGGATTTCCAGGAGGCAAACCTCGACCGGAGCGCCCCCGAGCGGGCCGGGGGCCGGGGGGCGGGGGCTGCGGGAAACGAAACCGGGACCGGCGGGGAGCCCGAGGCGGGAAACGAAAGTGATAACGGGAGAGATAAGAGATCAGAGATCAGAGAGCAGCTGGGCTGATAAGGGGCTGATAAGGGGCTGATAAGGGGCTGATAAGGGGCTGCCCGGAGCTGATAACGGAGCCCGGAGCTGATAACGGGGCCGGGGGAAGGGCTGGGGGGGTCCGGGCCGGGCGGGGGTCTCGTCACCTTTGGGGGGGGGAAGAGGTGAAAGCAGCGCTTGGAGGTGCTCCCGTCATCATCGTCATCGTCATCTTCATCATCATCGTCATCTTCATCATCGTCATCGTCATCGTCATCTTCATCATCGTCATCGTCATCGTCATCTTCATCTTCATCATCGTCATCGTCATCTTCATCATCATCGTCATCTTCATCATCGTCATCGTCATCGTCATCTTCATCTTCATCATCGTCATCATCGTCATCATCATCTTCATCATCGTCATCGTCATCATTGTCATCTTCATCACCATCATCGTCATCATCCTCACCATCATCATCACCATCGTCATCATCGTCATCTTCATCATCATCATCACCATCATCATCCTCATCATCATCGTCATCGTCATCTTCATCATCATCGTCATCTTCATCATCGTCATCTTCATCACCATCATCATCATCATCATCATTGTCATCTTCATCGTCATTGTCATCTTCATCATCGTCATCGTCATCTTCATCTTCATCATCATTGACATCTTCATCATCATCATCATCATCGTCATCATCATCACCGTCACCATCATCATCATCATTGTCATCTTCATCACCATCACCATCATCATCCTCACCATCATCATCACCATCGTCATCATCGTCATCTTCATCATCATCATCACCATCATCATCCTCATCATCATCGTCATCGTCATCTTCATCATCATCGTCATTTTCATCATCATCGTCATCTTCATCATCATCATTGTCATCTTCATCACCATCACCATCATCATCCTCACCATCATCATCACCATCGTCATCATCGTCATCTTCATCATCATCATCACCATCATCATCATCATCTTCATCACCTCACCATCATCGTCATCGTTGTCATCTTCATCACCATCACCATCATCTTCATCTTCATCACCGTCACCATCATCATCCTCACCATCATCACCATCATCATCCTCATCATCATCACCATCATCATCATCCTCACCATCCCATCATCTTCATCATCATCTTCTTCTTCATCATCCTCACCATCACCCCCATCACCAACCCCAGGGAAGGAGGTTCCCCACCCCACCCCCAGCACTGCTGGGCCTTCTCCTGGGGGGACCCCCTGCCCTCATCTTCATCTTCATCCTCCCGTGTCCCTCATCTTCATCTTCCTCCCGTGTCCTTCATCTTCATCTTCATCTTCATCTTCATCTTCATCTTCATCCTCCTCCCGTGTCCTTCATCTTCATCTTCATCTTCATCTTCATCTTCATCTTCATCTTCATCTTCATCTTCATCTTCATCTTCCTCCCATCTCCCTCATCTTCATCTTCCTCCCATCTCCCTCGTCCTCTTCCTCTGAGCACTCTCAGGGTCGTGACCCCAGTTCTGGGTCACGACCCCACTTTTCGGATGTGACCTCACCTCCAGCAGCACTTCTGGGTCCTGACCCCACCTTGAAAGGTCATGACCCCACCTTGAAAGGTCATGACCCCACCTCCCCCCCCCAAATTCCAGGGTGAGGTTCCCCTCCCCCCACCCAAAAAGAGGGGAGCTGGGCCCTCTGGTTCCTCCTGAGGTCACTGGTTTGTACTGGTTTGTACTGGTTTGTACTGGTTTGTACTGGTTTGTACTGGTTTGTACTGGGACAGCCCCGGGGCCCCCTGGGGAGGGGACAAACACCCCCAGCCGCCATTTTGGGGTGATTTGGGGGTGGGGTGGGTGACACCCGGGACCCCCTGCTGGGCCCTCTGGTTCCTCCTGAGGTCACTGGTTTGTACTGGTTTGTACTGGTTTGTACTGGTTTGTACTGGTTTGTACTGGGACAGCCCCGCTGCCGCCATTTTGGGGTGATTTGGGGGTGGGGTGGGTGACACCCGGGACCCCCTGCTGGGCCCTCTGGTTCCTCCTGAGGTCACTGGTTTGTACTGGTTTGTACTGGTTTGTACTGGTTTGTACTGGTTTGTACTGGGACAGCCCCGCTGCCGCCATTTTGGGGTGATTTTGGGGTGGGGTGGGTGACACCTGGGACCCCCTGCTGGGCCCTCTGGTTCCTCCTGAGGTCACTGGTTTGTACTGGTTTGTACTGGTTTGTACTGGTTTGTACTGGGACAGCCCCGGGGCCGCCATTTTGGGGTGATTTGGGGGGTGGGGGTGACACCCGGGACCCCCTCCCCCACTCCACCAGGGGACACCCCCCCCCCACCCCCCCCCCCCCCCCGCGTGCCAGCACCTGCCAGGTGTGGTTGGGGCCGCACCTCCAGGTGTCTGGGGACTTTGTCCCCGGCTCCCGAGGCAGGTGGAAACGAAACTCCTCGTTAAAGGGAAACTCGTTAAACGAAACTCGTTAAACGAAACTCGTTAACGGAAATTCATTAAAACGTTGGTTTTTCATCCCGGGGAGGGGAGCGGGGCGGGAATGGGCGGAGGGCCCGGTGCCAATGAGCGGGGTCACGGCGGGGTCATGGCAGGGTCACAGAGGGGTCACGGTGGTGACAGGGCCGGAGGGGTCGTGGGGGGCGTGGGGGTCATGGGGATTGTGGTCAATTGTCCACCTCAGGACCTCCTCAATGTCCCCCCACCCATGGGTGCCACCACCATGTCACCCCCTCCGTGTCCCCCCTCCACCCATGGGTGCCACCCCCTCCGTGTCCCCCCTCCACCCATGGGTGCCACCCCCTCCGTGTCCCCCCTCCACCCATGGGTGCCACCCCCTCTGTGTCCCCCCTCCACCCATGGGTGCCACCACCTCGTCACCCCCTCTGTGTCCCCCCTCCACCCATGGGTGCCACCACCTCATCACCCCCTCTGTGTCCCCCCTCCACCCATGGGTGCCACCACCTCGTCACCCCCTGCGTGTCCCCTGCCCCCAGCCCTTTGTCCCCTGGGAAGGAGCTGAGGAACCTCCAGGGAGAAGTTTCCTTCCCGGGCTGGGGACCAGGGCAGCTTCTCCCATGGGCGTCACCTGCCCAGGAGCCCGGGGGCGTCCAAAGGTCACCTCCCGATCCCTCGGCAGCTCCCTCACCCCCACCCAGATCTTCCTCTTCCTCCTCTGGCTCTGGTGTCCCCAAACCCAGGCCTGGCCCCGTCATCGAGCCACCCCGGTGTCACCCAGCCACCCCAGTGTCACTGAGCCACCCCGGTGTCCCCAGCAGGAAGCAGACGGGTGGTGACAATAAAACCGCCGAGGGATTTAATCCTGAGCAGTTCCCAGTACAAAACAGCGGGGAGGGAGGGGATGGTGGCTTCCTCCATCCTCCTCATCCTCCCTGTCCCTGTGTCACCCCCCTGTCCCTGTGTCACCTCCCTGTCCCTTCCATGGGGCTGTCATGGATGGTCATGGTGGCCATGGGGGTCATGGTGGTTGGGGTCACCATGGTCATGGTGGCCATGGTGGTCATGGTGGTTGGGGTCACCATGGCCATGGTGGTCATGGTGGTTGGGGTCACCATGGTCATGGTGGCCATGGTGGTCATGGTGGTTTGGGTCACCACGGTCATGAGGGTCATGGTGGTGTGGGGTTGTCATGGATGGTTATGGAGTCCATGGTGGTCATGGTCATAGTGGTGGGGTGTCCCCGTGTCCCCATGTCCCCGTGTCCCCATGTCCCCGTGTCTTCGTGTCCCCGTGTCCCGTCTCCGGTGGCGCCGCTCAGGGGACCACTGTCGGTCTCTGGATGTGTATCTGGGGAGGAAGGAGAAGGGAGGATGATGATGATGGTGATGATGATGGTGATGATGATGATGGGACGAGGAGCAAGAAGGGGCGGGGTGGGGGGACAAGGTCAGGTGCCAGGGACGCGCCACCACCCACCGTCCTCGAGGTGTCCACCCTCTCCAGGTCGATGTCGGCGGGAGTCTCCATGTCTGTGGGGTGGAAGAAGAGGCGCCATGGACCCCCCAGGTGCCACCATGGTGGTCATGGTGGCCATGGTGGTCATGGTGGTCATGGTGGCCATGGTGGTATGGTGGCCATGGTGGTCATGGTGGTCATGGTGGCCATGGTGGCCATGGTGGTCATGGTGGTCATGGTGGCCATGGTGGTCATGGTGGTCATGGTGGGAGACCCCACCCCAGGCCCACCCTGTCCCCGTCCCCCCCGTTACCTTCCCAGGTGGCCGCCAGGTTGCCCATGGCGAAGCCTTGGGGTCCGTCCCAGTCGCCGTCGTCGCTGCTGTAGAGCTCCGAGCGCGACCTCAGCCGGTCCCTGCGTGGTGGCACCGAGGGTGGTGAGACCCGGGGACACCCAGGGGACCCCACCCCACCCCAGCTGGTGTCACTCCAGGGTGACACCTTTACCTGTACTGCTCCTTCTGCCTCCGAGATCTCAGCAGGAGGACGGTGAAGACGGCGGTGACCAGGACCAGGACGGCCACCGGAACGCCCACGGCCACCCCCACCTTGCTGACACGGGAGCTGCAGGCGCTGTCCTGGTACCAGAAGGCTGCCTGGTCCGAGCACCTGGTGGGGATGGTGGTCATGGTCATGGGGGTGGGGTCACCATGGCCATGGTGGCCATGGTGGTGTGGGGTTGTCATGGATGGTCATGGTGGTCATGGTGGTCCTGGTGGTCATGGTGGTCATGGTGGTTGGGGTCACCATCGTTATGGGGGTTGTGGTGGTGTGGGGTTGTCATGGAGGGTTATGGTGGCCATGATGGTCATGGTGGTCATGGTGGTGGGGCCACCATGGTCGTGGTGGTCATGGTGGTAATGGTGGTCATGGTGTGGGGCCACCATGGTCATGGTGGTCATGGTCATGGTGGTGGGGTCACCATGGTCGTGGTGGTCATGGTGGTAATAGTGGTCATGGTGGTCATGGTGGTCATGGTCATGGTGGTTGGGATCACCATTGTCATGGGGGTCGTGGTGGTATGGGGTTGTCATGGATGGTCATGGTGGCCATGATGGTCATGGTGGTCATGGTGGTCATGGTCATGGTGGTGGGGCCACCATGGTCATGGTGCTCATGGTGCTCATGGTCATGGTGGTTGGGATCACCATGGTCATGGGGGTCATGGGGGTGTGGGGTTGTCATGGAGGGTTACAGAGGCCATGGTGATCATGGTCGTAGTGGTGGGGTCACCAGACCATGAGGATCACGATCACGAGATCCATGGGATCTGGGGTGGGGGAACCGCCCATTTTGGGGGTGGCCGGGTCCTTACTGGCACTGCAGGCCCTGCCGGCCCAGCGAGCAGCTGCCGTGGACGCAGGGCAGGGGGTGCTGGTGGCGCGCGTCGCAGCGCGTGATGCAGATGACGCCGTCACTCGTCAGGTACGGGCTGTAGTAGTCCCTGAACTCCTCCTCCTGGATGACGGTGTCGCACACACCTGAGGGTGGGGGACACCGGGCTCGGCTTTCGGGGCGATCCGGGAGGGTGGGTGACCCCAATCCCAGGTCAGATCCCACCAAGGTGACCCCAATCCCAGCTCAGACACCACCAAGGAGACCCCAATCCCAGCTCAGTCCCCACCAAGGTGACCCCAATCCCAGATCAGATCCCACCAAGGTGACCCCAATCCCAGGTCAGACCCCGCCAAGGTGACCCCAATCCCAGCTCAGTCCCCACCAAGGTGACCCCAATCCCAGATCAGATCCCACCAAGGTGACCCCAATCCCAGCTCAGTCCCCACCAAGGTGACCCCAGTCCCAGCTCAGACCCCACCAAGGTGACCCCAGTCCCAGCTCAGACCCCACCAAGGAGACCCCAATCCCAGGTCAGTCCCCACCAAGGAGACCCCAATCCCAGCTCAGACCCCACCAAGGTGACCCCAATCCCAGGTCAGTCCCCACCAAGGTGACCCCAGTCCCAGGTCAGACCCCACCAAGGTGACCCCAATCCCAGGTCAGGCCCCACCAAGGAGACTCCAATCCCAGGTCAGGCCCCACCAAGGTGACCCCAATCCCAGGTCAGATCCCACCAAGGTGACCCCAATCCCAGCTCAGCAACCCCATGGGCTTCACTTACGTCCTTCCACCTCCTGCACCCCGACCTTGTTGACGACGGTGGAGTTGGCGTTGAAGCAGAAGGAACCTGGAGCGGAGAGAGAGGAGCTGCTGGTGGGCACGGCCAAGGCCGGCCGGCCACCCCCAGCGAGGAGCCGGCGCTGGCGGGGTGACCCCCGGGCAGGTCACTCACAGTTGTCCCCTGTGCAGCTCTCGTCGCAGTCGGTGTAGTCTTGGAAGGCGCTGACGAGGTTCTTGGAGATGATGTCCACCGTCTCATTGACCTTGGAGTTGGCGGGGACCACCAGGATGACGTTGTAGTCCACCACGATGCTGCCTTGTCTGCCAATGGAGAAGGGGTGGTGGTTGGCTCCGGACCAAACCGGGACCAGTATGGGGTGCCCAGTGTGGAGGGACACCACGGTGGACCATCCTGGTGGAACCCCATGGACACAACGTGGCTTGGAGGGATGCGGATGCACCAGACTCAAAGGGAATCACCTCAAACTGACCCCCCGTCCCATGGGTCCCTTCACACCAAACCACCCCACCGGAGAGGGTCAGGACCCCACCTGGCCACCGGTGGGGACTCACCTCAGTTCTTTGATCTCCACACCTTGGTAGCCCTCGATGTGCCCATAAATAGTCCTCATCTGGAAGGAAGAGAAGCCAGGGGAGATGCAGGTCCCCAGCGCCAAGGGGTTGTCCACAGGGTCCCCACCCGGCATCGCTGAGCCCTGACCTGCTCCTGGAACGTTCTGTTGAAGTCCTGGTAAGCTGTTGAGTTTGGATTGGTGAGATCGTCCGTGAAGTCCCTGTTGTCGACTTTGGTCGTCATCTCCACCGTCGCGTTCACCGTCACTTGGCCAAGCAGGGGAGGAGACCCGTAAGGAAGGGACACCATAAGGATGTCCCCATCCCACCCCTGAGGACCTTGGTCAGGGGACCAGCTTGGTCCCTCCATGGCGATCCCAGTCCCAGGTCAGATCCCACCAAGGTGACCCCAATCCCAGCTCAGATCCCACCAAGGTGACCCCAATCCCAGGTCAGTCCCTACAAAGGTGACCCCAATCCCAGGTCAGTCCCCACCAAGGTGACCCCAGTCCCAGCTCAGATCCCACCAAGGTGACCCCAATCCCAGGTCAGATCCCACCAAGGTGACCCCAATCCCAGGTCAGTCCCTACAAAGGTGACCCCAATCCCAGGTCAGACCCCACCAAGGTGACCCCAGTCCCAGCTCAGATCCCACCAAGGTGACCCCAATCCCAGGTCAGACCCCACCAAGGTGACCCCAATCCCAGGTCAGATCCCACCAAGGTGACCCCAATCCCAGGTCAGACCCACCAAGGTGACCCCAGTCCCAGCTCAGATCCCACCAAGGTGACCCCAATCCCAGGTCAGATCCCACCAAGGTGACCCCAATCCCAGGTCAGACCCCATCAAGGTGACCCCGGTCCCAGGACAGTCCCCACCGAGGTGACCCCATTCCTTCTTTCACCCCTTTCTTGGTGATTCCCTCAGAGTGGCCCCAACCCCTGGCTGACCCCTCAGGTGTGACCCCAGCCCAGGTCCCGCTCCGGTGGCCACCCTAGGACACCCTGGGGCGCCTCCCTACCATTCTTGACCTCCACGATGTCCTTGGCGAACTGGCACCTGTCCCCTTGGAAGTTGTCGGTGCACTGGCAGAGGCCGTTGGCCCAGGTGCCCCCGTTTTGGCAGATGGCCTCCTCGCAGAAGTCACCTTGGAAGCCCTCGGGACACAGGCACTTCCCGTCATGCCAGGTGCCACCGTTCTGGCACTGACCTGGGAGAGAGACCAGAGGACACAGGGGCTGTGACACAGAAACCCCAGGAGACATCCAGGAGAAAACGCAGGAGACACCCAGGAGAAACATCAGGAGACACCAGGGAGAAACCTCAGGAGAAAACCAAGGAGACACCCAAGAGAAAGTCGGGGAGAGGTCAGGAAGAAGGGACGTGACTATGAAAAGCCACCAAGGAGGAAGACTGACCAGGACTCGTAGCAGTGGTTGTGGTGGTGGTGGTGGTGGTAGTAGTTGTGGTGGGTGTGGCTGAGGTAGTCGATTTGGTGGTGGGCGTGGTAGACTCTGTGGAGGATTCCGTGGTGGGTGTGGTCAAGGTGGTCGATTCTGTGGTGGGTGTGGTCAGGGTGGTCGATTCCGTGGTGGGTGAGGTCAAGGTGGTGGACTCTGTGGTGGGTGTGGTCAGGGTGCTGGATTCTGTGGTGGATGTGGTCAAGGTGGTGGATTCGGTGGTGGGTGTGGTCAAGGTGGTGGATTCCGTGGTTGAGGTGGTCAAGGTGGTGGATTCTGTGGTGGGTGTGGTCAGGGTGGTGGATTCCGTGGTGGGTGTGGTCAAGGTGGTGGATTCTGTGGTGGGTGTGGTCAGGGTGGTGGATTCCGTGGTTGAGGTGGTCAAGGTGGTGGATTCGGTGGTGGGTGTGGTCAAGGTGGTGGATTCCGTGGTGGGTGTGGTCAAGGTGGTGGATTCCGTGGTGGGTGTGGTCAGGGTGGTGGATTCCGTAGTCGAGGTGGTCAAGGTGGTGGATTCCGTGGTCGAGGTGGTCAAGGTGGTGGATTCCGTGGTGGGTGTGGTCAAGGTGGTGGATTCCGTGGTGGGTGTGGTCAAGGTGGTGGATTCCGTGGTGGGTGTGGTCAGGGTGGTGGATTCCGTGGTGGGTGTGGTCAAGGTGGTGGATTCCGTGGTGGGTGTGGTCATTGTGGTGGATTCCGTGGTGGGTGTGGTCAAGGTGGTGGATTCTGTGGTCGGTGTGGTCAGGGTGGTGGATTCCGTGGTGGGTGTGGTCAGGGTGGTGGATTCCGTGGTGGGTGTGGTCAAGGTGGTGGATTCCGTGGTGGGTGTGGTCAGGGTGGTCGATTCTGTGGTGGGTGTGGTCAAGGTGGTGGATTCTGTGGTGGGTGTGGTCAGGGTGGTGGATTCCGTGGTGGGTGTGGTCAAGGTGGTGGATTCGGTGGTGGGTGTGGTCAGGGTGGTGGATTCCGTGGTCGAGGTGGTCAAGGTGGTGGATTCGGTGGTGGGTGTGGTCAGGGTGGTGGATTCCGTGGTGGGTGTGGTCAGGGTGGTGGATTCCGTAGTCGAGGTGGTCAAGGTGGTGGATTCCGTGGTCGAGGTGGTCAAGGTGGTGGATTCCATGGTGGGTGTGGTCAAGGTGGTGGATTCCGTGGTGGGTGTGGTCAAGGTGGTGGATTCTGTGGTCGGGGTGGTCAAGGTGGTGGATTCCGTGGTCGGGGTGGTCAAGGTGGTGGATTCCGTGGTCGAGGTGGTCAGGGTGGTGGATTCCGTGGTGGGTGTGGTCAGGGTGGTGAATTCGGTGGTGGGTGTGGTCAGGGTGGTGGATTCGGTGGTGGGTGTGGTCAAGGTGGTGGATTCCGTGGTGGGTGTGGTCAGGGTGGTGGATTCCGTGGTGGGTGTGGTCAAGGTGGTGGATTCCGTGGTGGGTGTGGTCAAGGTGGTGGATTCCGTGGTCGGGGTGGTCAAGGTGGTGGATTCCGTGGTGGGTGTGGTCAGGGTGGTGGATTCCGTGGTGGGTGTGGTCAGGGTGGTGGATTCAGTGGTCGAGGTGGTCAAGGTGGTGGATTCCGTGGTGGGTGTGGTCAGGGTGGTGGATTCGGTGGTGGGTGTGGTCAGGGTGGTGGATTCCGTGGTCGGGGTGGTCAGGGTGGTGGATTCCGTGGTGGGTGTGGTCAAGGTGGTGGATTCTGTGGTTGAGGTGGTCAAGGTGGTCGATTCTGTGGTCGAGGTGGTCAAGGTGGTGGATTCCGTGGTCGGGGTGGTCAAGGTGGTGGATTCAGTGGTGGGTGTGGTCAGGGTGGTGGATTCCGTGGTGGGTGTGGTCAGGGTGGTGGATTCCATGGTGGGTGTGGTCAGCGTGGTGGATTCGGTGGTCGGGGTGGTCAAGGTGGTGGATTCCGTGGTGGGTGTGGTCAGGGTGGTGGATTCGGTGGTGGGTGTGGTCAGGGTGGTGGATTCCGTGGTGGGTGTGGTCAGGGTGGTGGATTCCGTGGTGGGTGTGGTCAAGGTTGTGGATTCGGTGGTCGAGGTGGTCAGGGTGGTGGATTCCGTGGTGGGTGTGGTCAGGGTGGTGGATTCCGTGGTGGGTGTGGTCAGGGTGGTGGATTCGGTGGTGGGTGTGGTCAAGGTGGTGGATTCCGTTGTGGGTGTGGTCAAGGTGGTGGATTCGGTGGTGGGTGTGGTCAGGGTGGTGGATTCGGTGGTCGAGGTGGTCAAGGTGGTGGATTCGGTGGTGGGTGTGGTCAGGGTGGTGGATTCCGTGGTGGGTGTGGTCAAGGTGGTGGATTCCGTGGTGGGTGTGGTCAAGGTGGTGGATTCCGTTGTGGGTGTGGTCAAGGTGGTGGATTTGGTGGTGGGTGTGGTCAGGGTGGTGGATTCGGTGGTCGAGGTGGTCAAGGTGGTGGATTCCGTGGTGGGTGTGGTCAGGGTGGTGGATTCCGTGGTGGGTGTGGTCAAGGTGGTGGATTCCGTGGTGGGTGTGGTCAGGGTGGTGGATTCGGTGGTCGAGGTGGTCAGGGTGGTGGATTCCGTGGTGGGTGTGGTCGAGGTGGTGGATTCCGTGGTGGGTGTGGTCAGGGTGGTGGATTCGGTGGTGGGTGTGGTCAGGGTGGTGGATTCCGTGGTCGGGGTGGTCAGGGTGGTGGATTCCGTGGTGGGTGTGGTCAAGGTGGTGGATTCCGTGGTGGGTGTGGTCAAGGTGGTGGATTCTGTGGTGGGTGTGGTCAAGGTGGTCGATTCGGTGGTGGGTGTGGTCAAGGTGGTGGATTCTGTGGTTGAGGTGGTCAAGGTGGTGGATTCCGTGGTGGGTGTGGTCAGGGTGGTGGATTCCGTGGTGGGTGTGGTCAGGGTGGTGGATTCCATGGTGGGTGTGGTCAGGGTGGTGGATTCCGTGGTGGGTGTGGTCAAGGTGGTGGATTCGGTGGTGGGTGTGGTCAGGGTGGTGGATTCCGTGGTGGGTGTGGTCAAGGTGGTGGATTCCGTGGTGGGTGTGGTCAAGGTGGTGGATTCGGTGGTCGGGGTGGTCAAGGTGGTGGATTCCGTGGTGGGTGTGGTCAGGGTGGTGGATTCCGTGGTGGGTGTGGTCAAGGTGGTGGATTCGGTGGTGGGTGTGGTCAGGGTGGTGGATTCCGTGGTGGGTGTGGTCAGGGTGGTGGATTCGGTGGTGGGTGTGGTCAGGGTGGTCGATTCCGTGGTGGGTGTGGTCAGGGTGGTGAATTCGGTGGTCGGGGTGGTCAAGGTGGTGGATTCCGTGGTGGGTGTGGTCAGGGTGGTGGATTCCGTGGTGGGTGTGGTCAAGGTGGTGGATTCGGTGGTGGGTGTGGTCAGGGTGGTGGATTCGGTGGTGGGTGTGGTCAGGGTGGTGGATTCCGTGGTGGGTGTGGTCAGGGTGGTGGATTCCGTGGTGGGTGTGGTCAGGGTGGTGGATTCCGTGGTGGGTGTGGTCAGGGTGGTGGATTCGGTGGTGGGTGTGGTCAAGGTGGTGGATTCCGTGGTGGGTGTGTTCAAAGTGGCCGATTCCGTGGTGGGTGTGGTCAGGGTGGTGGATTCGGTGGTGGGTGTGGTCAAGGTGGTGGATTCCGTGGTGGGTGTGGTCAGCGTGGTGGATTCCGTGGTGGGTGTGGTCAGGGTGGTGGATTCCGTGGTGGGTGTGGTCAAGGTGGTGGATTCCGTGGTGGGTGTGGTCAGCGTGGTGGATTCCGTGGTGGGTGTGGTCAGGGTGGTGGATTCCGTGGTCGGGGTGGTCAAGGTGGTGGATTCCGTGGTGGGTGTGGTCAAGGTGGTGGATTCGGTGGTGGGTGTGGTCAAGGTGGTGGATTCGGTGGTGGGTGTGGTCAGGGTGGTGGATTCCGTGGTGGGTGTGGTCAAGGTGGTGGATTCGGTGGTCGAGGTGGTCAGGGTGGTGGATTCCGTGGTGGGTGTGGTCAAGGTGGTGGATTCCGTGGTTGAGGTGGTCAAGGTGGTGGATTCGGTGGTCGAGGTGGTCAGGGTGGTGGATTCCGTGGTGGGTGTGGTCAGGGTGGTGGATTCCGTGGTCGGGGTGGTCAAGGTGGTGGATTCCGTGGTGGGTGTGGTCAAGGTGGTGGATTCCGTGGTGGGCGTGGTCAAGGTGGTGGATTCCGTGGTCGGGGTGGTCAAGGTGGTGGATTCCGTGGTCGAGGTGGTCAAGGTGGTGGATTCCATGGTGGGTGTGGTCAGGGTGGTGAATTCGGTGGTCGAGGTGGTCAAGGTGGTGGGTTCCGTGGTGGGTGTGGTCAAGGTGGTAGATTCTGTGGTCGGGGTGGTCAAGGTGGTGGATTCCGTGGTGGGTGTGGTCAGGGTGGTGGATTCCGTGGTGGGTGTGGTCAGGGTGGTGGATTCCGTAGTCGAGGTGGTCAAGGTGGTGGATTCCGTGGTGGGTGTGGTCAGGGTGGTCGATTCTGTGGTGGGTGTGGTCAAGGTGGTGGATTCGGTGGTGGGTGTGGTCAGGGTGGTGAATTCGGTGGTGGGTGTGGTCAGGGTGGTGGATTCCGTGGTGGGTGTGGTCAGGGTGGTGGATTCCGTGGTGGGTGTGGTCAAGGTGGTGGATTCCGTGGTCGGGGTGGTCAAGGTGGTGGATTCAGTGGTGGGTGTGGTCAGTGTGGTGGATTCCGTGGTGGGTGTGGTCAGGGTGGTGGATTCCGTGGTGGGTGTGGTCAGGGTAGTGGATTCCATGGTGGGTGTGGTCAGCGTGGTGGATTCCGTGGTGGGTGTGGTCAGGGTGGTGGATTCGGTGGTGGGTGTGGTCAAGGTTGTGGATTCGGTGGTCGAGGTGGTCAAGGTGGTGGATTCCGTGGTCGGGGTGGTCAAGGTGGTGGATTCCGTGGTGGGTGTGGTCAGGGTGGTGGATTCGGTGGTGGGTGTGGTCAGGGTGGTGGATTCCGTGGTCGGGGTGGTCAGGGTGGTGGATTCCGTGGTGGGTGTGGTCAAGGTGGTGGATTCCGTGGTGGGTGTGGTCAAGGTGGTGGATTCTGTGGTTGAGGTGGTCAAGGTGGTGGATTCCGTGGTGGGTGTGGTCAGCGTGGTGGATTCCGTGGTGGGTGTGGTCAGGGTGGTGGATTCCGTGGTGGGTGTGGTCAGGGTGGTGGATTCCGTGGTGGGTGTGGTCAAGGTGGTGGATTCCGTGGTGGGTGTGGTCAGCGTGGTGGATTCCGTGGTGGGTGTGGTCAGGGTGGTGGATTCCGTGGTCGGGGTGGTCAAGGTGGTGGATTCCGTGGTGGGTGTGGTCAGGGTGGTGGATTCCGTGGTGGGTGTGGTCAAGGTGGTGGATTCCGTGGTCGGGGTGGTCAAGGTGGTGGATTCCGTGGTCGGGGTGGTCAAGGTGGTGGATTCCGTGGTGGGTGTGGTCAGGGTGGTGGATTCCGTGGTGGGTGTGGTCAGCGTGGTGGATTCCGTGGTGGGTGTGGTCAAGGTGGTGGATTCGGTGGTGGGTGTGGTCAAGGTGGTGGATTCCGTGGTGGGTGTGGTCAGGGTGGTGGATTCGGTGGTGGGTGTGGTCAGGGTGGTGGATTCGGTGGTCGGGGTGGTCAAGGTGGTGGATTCCGTGGTGGGTGTGGTCAGGGTGGTGAATTCGGTGGTGGGTGTGGTCAGGGTGGTGGATTCCGTGGTGGGTGTGGTCAGGGTGGTGGATTCCGTGGTGGGTGTGGTCAAGGTGGTGGATTCCGTGGTCGGGGTGGTCAAGGTGGTGGATTCAGTGGTGGGTGTGGTCAGTGTGGTGGATTCCGTGGTGGGTGTGGTCAGGGTGGTGGATTCCGTGGTGGGTGTGGTCAGGGTAGTGGATTCCATGGTGGGTGTGGTCAGCGTGGTGGATTCCGTGGTGGGTGTGGTCAGGGTGGTGGATTCCGTGGTGGGTGTGGTCAGGGTAGTGGATTCCATGGTGGGTGTGGTCAGCGTGGTGGATTCAGTGGTGGGTGTGGTCAGCGTGGTGGATTCCGTGGTGGGTGTGGTCAGGGTGGTGGATTCCGTGGTCGGGGTGGTCAAGGTGGTGGATTCCGTGGTGGGTGTGGTCAGGGTGGTGGATTCGGTGGTGGGTGTGGTCAGGGTGGTGGATTCCGTGGTCGGGGTGGTCAGGGTGGTGGATTCCGTGGTGGGTGTGGTCAAGGTGGTGGATTCCGTGGTGGGTGTGGTCAAGGTGGTGGATTCTGTGGTGGGTGTGGTCAAGGTGGTCGATTCGGTGGTGGGTGTGGTCAAGGTGGTCGATTCCGTGGTGGGTGTGGTCAAGGTGGTCGATTCCGTGGTCGGGGTGGTCAAGGTGGTCGATTCCGTGGTGGGTGTGGTCAAGGTGGTCGATTCGGTGGTGGGTGTGGTCAAGGTGGTGGATTCTGTGGTGGGTGTGGTCAAGGTGGTGGATTCCGTGGTCGAGGTGGTCAAGGTGGTCGATTCGGTGGTGGGTGTGGTCAAGGTGGTCGACTCCGTGGTCGAGGTGGTCAAGGTGGTCGATTCGGTGGTGGGTGTGGTCAGGGTGGTGGATTCCGTGGTCGAGGTGGTCAAGGTGGTGGATTCAGTGGTGGGTGTGGTCAGGGTGGTGGATTCGGTGGTCGGGGTGGTCAAGGTGGTGGATTCCGTGGTGGGTGTGGTCAAGGTGGTGGATTCCGTGGTGGGTGTGGCCAAGGTTGTGGATTCTGTGGTTGAGGTGGTCAAGGTGGTGGATTCCGTGGTGGGTGTGGTCAGGGTGGTGGATTCGGTGGTCGGGGTGGTCAAGGTGGTGGATTCCGTGGTGGGTGTGGTCATTATGGTGGATTCTGTGGTCGAGGTGGTCAAGGTGGTGGATTCCGTGGTGGGTGTGGTCAGGGTGGTGGATTCAGTGGTGGGTGTGGTCAAGGTGGTCGATTCCGTGGTGGGTGTGGTCAGGGTGGTGGATTCCGTGGTGGGTGTGGTCAGGGTGGTGGATTCGGTGGTGGGTGTGGTCAGGGTGGTGGATTCGGTGGTGGGTGTGCTCAGGGTGGTGGATTCGGTGGTCGAGGTGGTCAAGGTGGTGGATTCCGTGGTGGGTGTGGTCAGTGTGGTGGATTCGGTGGTGGGTGTGGTCAAGGTGGTGGATTCCGTGGTGGGTGTGGTCAGGGTGGTGGATTCGGTGGTGGGTGTGGTCAAGGTGGTCGATTCGGTGGTGGGTGTGGTCAAGGTGGTGGATTCCATGGTGGGTGTGGTCAGGGTGGTGGATTCCGTGGTGGGTGTGGTCAGGGTGGTGGATTCCGTGGTGGGTGTGGTCAAGGTGGTGGATTCCGTGGTGGGTGTGGTCAAGGTGGTGGATTCGGTGGTGGGTGTGGTCAGCGTGGTGGATTCGGTGGTGGGTGTGGTCAAGGTGGTGGATTCCGAGGTGGGTGTGGTCAAGGTGGTGGATTCCGTGGTCGGGGTGGTCAAGGTGGTGGATTCGGTGGTGGGTGTGGTCAAGGTGGTGGATTCCGTGGTGGGTGTGGTCAGGGTGGTGGATTCCGTGGTCGGGGTGGTCAAGGTGGTGGATTCGGTGGTGGGTGTGGTCAAGGTGGTGGATTCCGTGGTGGGTGTGGTCAGGGTGGTGGATTCCGTGGTGGGTGTGGTCAAGGTGGTCGATTCCGTGGTGGGTGTGGTCAAGGTGGTCGATTCCGTGGTGGGTGTGGTCAGGGTGGTGGATTCCGTGGTCGGGGTGGTCAAGGTGGTGGATTCCGTGGTGGGTGTGGTCAAGGTGGTGGATTCCGTGGTGGGTGTGGTCAAGGTGGTGGATTCCGTGGTGGGTGTGGCCAAGGTTGTGGATTCTGTGGTTGAGGTGGTCAAGGTTGTGGATTCGGTGGTGGGTGTGGTCAGGGTGGTGGATTCCGTGGTCGGGGTGGTCAGGGTGGTGGATTCCGTGGTCGAGGTGGTCAGGGTGGTGGATTCCGTGGTGGGTGTGGTCAAGGTGGTGGATTCGGTGGTGGGTGTGGTCAGGGTGGTCGATTCGGTGGTGGGTGTGGTCAGGGTGGTGGATTCCGTGGTCGAGGTGGTCAAGGTGGTGGATTCGGTGGTGGGTGTGGTCAGGGTGGTGGATTCCGTGGTGGGTGTGGTCAAGGTGGTGGATTCGGTGGTGGGTGTGGTCAAGGTGGTGGATTCCGTGGTGGGTGTGGTCAGGGTGGTGGATTCGGTGGTGGGTGTGGTCAAGGTGGTCGATTCCGTGGTGGGTGTGGTCAAGGTGGTGGATTCCGTGGTGGGTGTGGTCAAGGTGGTCGATTCCGTGGTGGGTGTGGTCAAGGTGGTGGATTCCGTGGTGGGTGTGGTCAGGGTGGTGGATTCCGTGGTGGGTGTGGTCAAGGTGGTGGATTCGGTGGTGGGTGTGGTCAGCGTGGTGGATTCGGTGGTGGGTGTGGTCAAGGTGGTGGATTCCGAGGTGGGTGTGGTCAAGGTGGTAGATTCCGTGGTCGGGGTGGTCAAGGTGGTGGATTCGGTGGTGGGTGTGGTCAAGGTGGTGGATTCCGTGGTGGGTGTGGTCAGGGTGGTGGATTCCGTGGTCGGGGTGGTCAAGGTGGTGGATTCGGTGGTGGGTGTGGTCAAGGTGGTGGATTCCGTGGTGGGTGTGGTCAGGGTGGTGGATTCCGTAGTCGAGGTGGTCAAGGTGGTGGGTTCCGTGGTGGGTGTGGTCAGGGTGGTGGATTCCGTGGTGGGTGTGGTCAAGGTGGTCGATTTTGTGGTGGGTGTGGTCAAGGTGGTCGATTCCGTGGTGGGTGTGGTCAGGGTGGTGGATTCCGTGGTGGGTGTGGTCAAGGTGGTGGATTCCGTGGTGGGTGTGGTCAAGGTGGTGGATTCGGTGGTGGGTGTGGTCAGCGTGGTGGATTCCGTGGTGGGTGTGGTCAAGGTGGTGGATTCGGTGGTGGGTGTGGTCAAGGTGGTGGATTCCGTGGTGGGTGTGGTCACGGTGGTGGATTTCGTGGTGGGTGTGGTCACGGTGGTGGATTCGGTGATCGCGGTGGCCGAGGAGGTGGCTTTGGTGCTCGGGGTGTTTGGGGTGGTGTTTTGGTTGGTGTCCTGCTTCTGGAGGTTGCTGGTGGTGTGGGACATGGTCCTGGTCCCTGAGGTTTCCATGTTTGCCTCCCCTGCAGGTGTCGTGGTGGTGGCTTTGTCACCCCAGGGCAGAGGAGGCCACGCCCTTGCCCCTGTCCCCTCTGTCCTCTCCTCCACCTGAAGGACCTTCCCTGGCCGATCCCACCCACCTCCCCCAGATCCCACAGGTCACCGTGGGCCTGCAGAGCCCCAAGGACACCCAGACCCCCCCGAGACCCCCACCCACCACCGACCACCATCTCCTAAACCTCCACCCTTGGTTCTCCAGAGAGGCCCCAAGCCCCCCAGCTGGGTCCCAGCTCCCCCAGTTGGGTCCCACCACCCCCTGAACCCTGAGATCCATTGACCCCTCCCTTTGAAGACCCTGGGATCCACCCCAAAGACCCCTGGGACCCCCCCAAAGACCTTCACCCACCGCAGACCAACGTCCCCTCAAAAACCCAACCTTGGTTCTTCAAAACCACCCCGGCACCTCCCCAGATCCTCCTGAAGCCTCCTGGACCCACCTCAGAAACCCACAGACCCTTCTGAAAAGACCCTCTGGACCTCCCCAAAGACCTCTGGACCTCCCCAAAGACCTCTGGACCTCCCCAAAGACTCCTGGACCTCCCCGAAGATTCTTCACCCACCAGAGACCAACATCTCCCCAAAAACCCAACCCTGGTTCTTCAAAGATGCCCCCAAGCTGCCCCAAGGATTCCCAGTTGGGCCCCAAGACCTCCCCCCCCGGTGGGATCCCAAAGCCCTGGGACCCCCCTGCCCAAGGTCACCTGAACCCCCAAAGACCCCTGGACCCCCCCAAAGACCCTCACCCACCTGAGACCAACATCTCCCCAAAAAACCCAACCTTGGTCTACCAAAGATACTCCCAAGACCCCAACTGGGTCCTGAACCCACCAGCTGGGTCTCAAAGACCTCTGGACCACCCTGAAGACCCCTGGACCTCCTCAAAGACCCTGGGACCCCCTGAAGACCCCTGGACCCCCCTGAAGACCCTGGGACCCCCTGAAGACCTCTGGACCTCCTCAAAGACCCCTGGACCCCTCCAAAGAAGTCCATCCACAACATCCAATCCCAAGACCTCAACTGGGTCCTGGACCCACCAGTTGGTTCCCAAGGACCCCTGGACCCCCCTGAAGACCCCTGGACCCCCCTGAAGACCCCTGGACCACCCCAAGGACCCCTGGACCCCCCTGAAGACCCCTGGACCTCCCCAAGGACCCCTGGACCCCCCTGAAGACCCCTGGACCCCCCTGAAGACCCCTGGATCCCCCTGAAGACCCCACTTTTTTCTCTTTGCTGCCAACCCCACATTTTCCAGAGGATCCCGGTCCCACCCCCTCCCCAAACTCGGGGTTCTGGGGCTGGGGAGGGGTCCCAGGTGCCACCAGGGGTGGGGAGGGGTCCCAGGTGCCACCAAAGGTGGGGAGAGGTCCCAGGTGCCACCAGGGCTGGGGAGGGGTCCCAGGTGCCACCAAAGGTGGGGAGGGGTCCCAGGTGCCACCAAAGGTGGGGAGGGGTCCCAGGTGCCACCAGGGACATGGGGTGGGACATAGGACAAGGGACACAGGACATGGGACATGGGATGGGACACGGCTGGGGAGGGTTCCCAGGTGCCACCAAGAGTAGGGATGAGTTCCAGGTGCCACCAAAGGTAGGGAAGGGGTCCCAGGTGCCACCAAAGGTAGGAAAGGGGTCCCAGGTGCCACCAAAGGTGGGGAGGGGTCCCAGGTGCCACCAAAGGTGGGGAGGGGTCCCAGGAGCCACCAAAGGTGGGGAGGGGTCCCAGGTGTCACCAAGGGTGCAGGGGGAGTCCCAGGTGCCACCAAAGGTAGGAAAGGGGTCCCAGATGCCACCAAAGGTGGGGAGGAGTCCCAGATACCACCAGAGGTAGGGAAGGGGTCCCAGGTGCCACCAAGGGCAGGGAGGGGTCCCAGGTGCCCCCAGCAGCTCCCACCTGTGAGGACCAGCAGGACGCAGAGGCCGAGCAGGGCCGGGCTGCCCCACGGCCGCCCCATGGCCCCGCAGGTGTGGGGCAGCAGGATCTGTCCCCGGGCGCGGGCGGAGCGGGAACTGGGGACACCGGGACACCCGGGGGGACCTTTGGTCACAATAAAAACCGGTGGGAGGGACGGGAGCGCGGCCGCAGGTGCCGGGAAGGCAGGGACGGGTGCCACCACCGCCCTTCTGCCGGCACGTGTCACCGCTGGGGACACCTGGTGTGACACACCTGGTGTGTCACCGCTGGGGACACCTAGTGTGACACACCTGGTGTGTCACCGCTGGGGACACCTAGTGTGACACACCTGGTGTGTCCCCGAGGGGCCACGCCCCTGAGGGCCAGGGGGGGTTCCTCAGGGAGCGTCCAGGTGAGGCCACGTCTCCAGGTGTGTCTGAGGGAGCGTCCTGGCCCCGTTGGAATGTCGGGCACAGGGTGGGGATGTTTGGCACGGTGGTGGGACAGGGGACAGGGGACAGGGGACGTGGCATGGGGACAGGTGGTGGGACATGGGGTGCGACATGGGGTGGGGATGTGGGGCACGGTGGTGGGACAGGGGACAGAGGACAGGGGACAGGGGACGTGGCATGGGGACAGGTGGTGGGACATGGGGTGGGACATGGGGTGGGGATGTGGGGCACGGTGGTGGGACAGGGGACATGGGGTGGGACACGGGACACAGGACACTGGACACGGGACATGGGAAGGGACACGGGGTGGGGTCAGGTGGTGGGACATGGGGTGGGACATGGGGTGGGAACAGGGGATATTGCAGAGACATGGGGTGGGGTCAGGTGGTGGGACATGGGGTGGGACACAGGACACGGGACATGGGAAGGGACACGGGGTGGGGACATGAGGTGGGACATGGGGTGGGACACGGGATGGGGACATGGGACACAGGACATGGGACACAGGACATGGGACAGGGGACATGGGGTGGGACATGGGGTGGGACATGGGGTGGGACATGGGGTGGGACATGGGGTGGGACACGGGATGGGGACATGGGACACAGGACATGGGACACAGGACATGGGACAGGGGACATGGGGTGGGGATCAGTGGTGGGACATGGGGTGGGACACGGGACATGGGAAGGGACACGGGTGAGGATGTGGGACATGGGGTGGGACAAGGGGTGGGGATGTGGGACACAGGGACAGGTGGTGGGACAGGGGACATGGGGTGGGACATGAGACACAGGACACCGGACATGGGACATGGGAAGGGACACGGGGTGGGGACATGAGGTGGGACATGGGGTGGGGACAAGGGACACAGGACATGGGACAGGGGACATGGGGTGGGGACCGGTGGTGGGACAGGGGACATGAGATGGGACAGGGGATGGGACAGGGGTTGGGGACATGAGGTGGGACATAGGACAAGGGACATGGGATGGGACATGGCTGGGGATGTGGGACACAGGACATGGACAGGGGACATGGGGTGGGGACCGGTGGTGGGACATGGGGTGGGGATGTGGGACACAGGGACAGGTGGTGGGACAGGGGACATGGGGACATGGGAGGGGACACGGGGTGGGACAGGGATGGGGTCAGGTGGTGGGACATGGGGTGGGACACGGGACACGGGACACGGGACATGGGAAGGGACACGGGTGAGGATGTGGGACAGGTGGTGGGACAGGGGACATGGGGTGGGACATGGGACACAGGACACCGGACATGGGACATGGGAAGGGACACGGGGTGGGGACATGAGGTGGGACATGGGGTGGGGTCAAGGGACACAGGACATGGGACAGGGAACATGGGATGGAAACATTCCCTTCGTTTCGGGGCGAATTCCTTCATTTTGGGGGCGAATTCCTTCATTTTCAGGTGAATTCCTTCATTTTTGGGGTGAATCCCTTCATTTGGGGGCGAATCCCTTCATTTTTTTGGGGTGCAATGAAGTTTTGGTGAATCCGTGCAGATTTGGGGTGGATCCAGGTGGATTTTGGGGTGAATCCGCTCGGTTTTGGGGTGAATCTCTCCCGACCTGGATCTGTGGGAGTTTTTTGGGATGAATCCCTTCGGCTCCGGGGTCACGGCGAGGTGGTCCCTGGGTGGGGTTTGGGGGGTCCTGGGTGGGGTTTGGGGGGTCCCTGGGTGGGGTTTGGGGGGGTCCTGGAGGGGATTTTGGGGTCCCTGGGTGGGGTTTGGGGGGGTCCTGGCGGGGATTTTGGGGTCTGGGGGGTTCCCAGAGGGGATTGGGGGGGGGGTGTGTGTGTCACTTTCCGTTGTCATGGCAACAGCCCCCTCCTTGGCCTTAGACCACGCCCCTTCCCCGTTACCACGGCAACGTCCGCCCCTTGGCGGGAAGGGCACGCTGGTTACCGTGGCGACAGGCCCCGCCCCCCTCAGCGTTGCTATGGAAACCTCCCGCCCCCCTCGGCGGGAAGTCCGCGGCCCCAGGCCACGCCCCTTTCCCAATTGCCACGGCGATCGGCCACGCCCATTTCCCCGTTGCCACGGCGATAGGCCACGCTCCTCCGCAGATTGCCATGGCGACAGGCCGCGCCTCGGGGCGCGCGGGCGCATGCGCGGTGACGTCACACCCGGAAGCGGCGGCCCGGCGCGGCGCTGCCGGAGGCGCGGAGCGGCCCCGTCCGACCCCCCCCGACCCCGGGACCCCCTCCCTGACCCCCCCCCGGACCCCTCTGCCCCCCCGGCCCCGGCCTCGGCCGCGGCCCCTCCCGCGGGAAACGGCGCCATGGTGAGCGGGGGGCGCGGCGGGGGCGGGAGTCACGTGGGTGGGGAGGGGCAGTCACGTGGTTCGGGGAATGGGGGGGTGGTGGTCGTGACCTGGGGAGGGTGACCTTTGACCTCTGACCACGTGACCTCGCGTTCCACGGCCCCGGGATCCCACGTGACCTTTCCCCACCCTCGGCACCACGTGACTCTCAAGACCCCGCCCCCCAATTCCCAACCCCCACCCCTCCCCACCCCACAGGGGACCCCCCCCCCTTTGCCTCGTCCTCAAAATTCTCCCCAAATCCCCCAAAATTCCATCCTCGACCCCCAAATCCCCCCCCAAAATCCCTTCCCGAGCCCCCAAATCCCCCAAATCTCTTCCAACCCCCCCGAAACTTTCCCAAATCCCCTCAGAATCCCCCTAAATCTCCCCCAAATCCCCTCGGAATTCCCCCAAATCCCCCAAATCCCCCCCAAACTCTTCCAAATCCCCCCAAAACCCCCTCAGAACTCCCCAAATCCCCCCAAAATTCCCCCAAATCCCCCAAAATTCCCCCAAACCCCCCCCAAATCCCCCCCAAATCTCCCCAAATCTCCTCCCAAATCCCCCAAAATTACCCCAAATCTCTTCCAAATCCCCCAAAACTCCCCAAATCCCCAAAACTCCCCCCAAATCCCCCCCAAAATTCCCTCCGACTCCCCAAATCCCCCCCAAATCCTCAAAAAATTCCCACAAATCCCCCCCAAACTCTTCCAAAACTCCAGAAATCCCCATAAACCACCCAAAATTCCCACAAATCCCCCCAAATTCCCCCAAATCCCCCCAAAATCCCCCCTAAAATCCCTTCAAAACTCCCCCAAATCCCCCCCAAATCCTCCAAAAATTCCCACAGGTTCCCCCAGAACTCTCCGAATCTCCTCGAAGTTCCCCCAAATCCCCCAAAACTCCCCCAAATCCCCCAAAATTACCCCAAATCCCCTTGAAATTCCAAATTCCCCCAAATCCCCCTCAAATCACCGCCAAATCTCCTCTCAAATCTCCTCCCAAATCCCCAAAATTCCCCCAAATCCCTCAAAATTCCCCCAAATCCCCCCCAAATCCCCCTAAATCTCTTCCAAATCCCCCCAAAACTCCCCAAATCCCCCAAAATTACCCCAAGTCTCTTCCAAATCCCCCAGAATTCCCCAAATCCCCCAAAACTCCCCCCAAATCTCCCTAAATCTCTTCCAAAACTCCAGAAATCCCCCAAATCCCCCTCAAAATTCCCCCAAGTCCCCCTCAAATCCCCCCCAGTTCTCCCAAATCTCTCCCAAATCCCCCAAAATCCCCCCAAATCTCTTCCAAATCCCCCAAAACTCCCCAAATCCCCCAAAACTCCCCCCAAATCCCCCCAAATCCCCCCCAAATCCTCAAAAAATTCCCACAAATCCCCCCCAAACTCTTCCAAAACTCCAGAAATCCCCCAAAACCACCCCAAAATTCCCACAAATCCCCCAAAATTCCCCCAAATCTCTTTCAAATCCCCCCAAATTGCCCCCAATCCCCCCCAATCCCCCCAAATCCCCCCAAATCCCCCCAACTTCCCCAAATCCCCCCAAAATTCCCCCAAGTCTCTTCCTCCAAATCCCCCCAGAATTCCCCAAATCCCCCCAAAACTCCCCCAAATCTCCCTAAATCTCTTCCAAAACTCCAGAAATCCCCTCAAAACTCCCCAAAATCCCCCAAATCCCCCCCCAGGTGCGGTTCATGCTGCTGTTCAGCCGCCAAGGGAAACTGAGGCTGCAGAGCCCCCCACCCTCAACCCCTCCCTGTGCCCCCAAATCCCCCCCAAAACTCCCCAAACCACCCCAAAACTCCCCCAAATCCCCCCCAAATCCCCCCAAATCTCTTCCAAATCCCCTCAAAACTCCCCCCCAAAAACTCCCCCAAAGCTTCCCCAAATCCCCCCAAAATTACCCCAAATCCCCCCAAATCCCCCCAAAATTCCCCCAAGAATCCCCCAAATCTCTTCCAAAATCCCCCAAAACTCCCCAAAATTCCCCCAAATCCCCCCAAATCCCCCCCAGGTGCGGTTCATGCTGCTGTTCAGCCGCCAAGGGAAACTGAGGCTGCAGAGCCCCCCCACCCTCAACCCTCCCTGAGCCCCCAAATCCCCCCAAAACTCCCCAAATTACCCAAATCCCCCCCGAATCCCCCCAAAATCTCCCCAAATCTCTTCCAAATCCCCTCAAAACTCCCCCCAAAACTCCCCCCAAGCTTCCCCAAATCCCCCCAAAATTCCCCAAGAATCCCCCCAAATCCCCCTAAATCTCTTGCCAAATTCCCCAAAATCCCCCCAAATCTCTTCCAAATCCCCCCAAAACTCCCCCAAATCCCCCAAAATTACCCCAAGTCTCTTCCAAATCCCCCAGAATTCCCCAAATCCCCCCAAAACTCCCCCCAAATCTCCCTAAATCTCTTCCAAAACTCCAGAAATCCCCCAAATCCCCTCAGGATTCCCCCTAACCTCCCCCAAATCCCCCCAAATCTTTTCCAAAACTCCAGAAATCCCCTCAAAACCACCCCAAAATTCCCCCAATCCCCCAAATTCCCCCAAAACTCTTCCAAAACTCCCCCAAATCCCCCCAAAATTCCCCCAAATCCCCCCCAGATGCGGTTCATGCTGCTGTTCAGCCGCCAAGGGAAGCTGAGGCTGCAGAGCCCCCACCCTCAACCCCTCCCTGTGCCCCCAAATCCCCCCCAAATCTCCCCCAAATTCCCTCGAAATTCCCCAAATCTCTTCCAAATACCCCCAAAACTCCCTCCCAAAACTCCCCCCAAGCTTCCCCAAATCCCCCCAAATCTCCCCCAAATTCCCCTCGAAATTCCCCGAAATCTCCCCAGATCCCCCCCAAACTCTTCGAAATCTCCTCGAAATCCCCCTCAAATCCCCCCCAATTCTCCCCAAATCCCCCCCCAAAATTACCCAAATCTCTTCCAAACCCACAAAACTCCCCCAAATCCCCCAAGCCCCCCCCCAAATCGCCCCCAAATCACCCCAAAACTCCCCCAAATCCCCTCGAAATTCCCCCAAATCTCCCCCAAAACTCCCTCCAAATCCCCCCAAATCCCCTCAGAATTCCACCAAATCTCCCCAAATCTCTCCCAAAATCTCCCCCAAACCCCAAAAAACTCCCCCCAAATCCTCCCCAAATCCTCCCAAATCTCTTCCAAACCCCCCAAAACTCCCCAAATCCCCCCAAATCCCCCCAAATCCCCCCCCCAGATGCGGTTCATGCTGCTGTTCAGCCGCCAAGGGAAGCTGAGGCTGCAGAAGTGGTACCTGGCCACGGCCGACAAGGACAAGAAGAAGATGGTGCGGGAGCTGATGCAGGTGGTGCTGGCCAGGAAACCCAAAATGTGCAGCTTCCTCGAGTGGAGGGACCTCAAGGTGGTCTACAAGAGGTAAAAAAAATGGTCAAAAAAAACCCCCAAATTCTCAAAATGAGGTTTTTTTCCCCTAAAAAAAGAGTCAAAAAAGTCATTAAGTGGTGAAAAAATGGGTTTTCGCACCCAAAAAATGTGATTTTTCATGGGCAAATTAATGGGTTTGTTGCTGTTGGGAAGGTGTTTGAAGAGTAGAGGAAAAGGTTTTCTTACAAAATAGGGTTTTTTAGTGAAAAATGGCTTTTTTTCCCTTGTGGAAAAATGCCTCTTTCCCAAAAAAATGCTTTTTTTCCCCCCTCCCCAAAATGGCTTTTTTTTTTTTTCCTGAAAAAAATCACCTTTCCCCCCTCACCCAGAAAATGTTTTTTTTTCCTCCCCCAAAATGCTTTTTTTCCTCCCTAAAAATGCCTTTTTTCCTCCCTTAAAATGCTTTTTTTCCTCCCCAAAAAAGCCTTTTTTTCCTGAAAAATTCACCTTTCCCCACCCAAAAAATGCCCTTTTTCCTCCCTCCAAAAAATGACTTTTCTCCCCTAAAAATGCCTTTTTCTCTCCACTCAAAAAGACCTTTCCCCACAGAAATGCCTTTTTTCCTCACAAAAAAATGCCTTTTCCCGCCCAAAAAATACCTTTTTTCCCCACAAAAAAATGCAAATTTTCTCTCCCAAAACTTCCTCCTTCCCCCAAAAAATTCCCCCCAAAAATGCCTTTTTTCCCCCCAAAAAATACCATTTTTGCCTCCAAAAAAGGAGCCTTTTTCCCCCCAAAAAAGCAACTTCTCTCCCACAACGCCCAATTCTCCCCAAAATCCACGTTTTTGTCCCAAAAATTATCCTTTCCCTGAAAAATTCCATCTTCTCCCTCCAAAAAATCCATTTTTTCCCCGCAAAAATCCACCTTTTCCCACCCAAAATTCACCCTTTCTCCAAAAAAATCCACCTTCTCTTCCCAAAAATGGGGTTTTTTCCCCAAAAAGTCCATCTTTCTCCTCTAAAAATCCACTTTTTCCATAAAAATCCACCTTCTCCACCCAAAATTCCAGCTTTTCCCTCAAAAAAAACTTCTCCCCAGGTGGACTTTGGGATCCAAGGGACCCCACCCCAACCTCGTCCCCCCAAACCGTCCCATGGTGGGTTGGTCGTGGTTGGGTTGATCACGTTGGGTTGTCCATGCTTGGGTTGACCGTGATGGGTTCACCATGATGAGTTGACCGTGATCAAGTTGACCATGATGGATTGACCATGATGGGTTGGCCATGGTTGGATTGACCATGATGGATTGGCCATGGTTGGATTGACCGTGATGGGTTCACCATGATGAGTTGACAGTGATCAAGTTGACCATGATGGATTGACCATGATGAGATGACCATGGTTGGGTTGATCATGGTTGGGTTGAACATGGTTGGGTTGATCATGGATTGACCGTGATGGGTTGACCGTGCTTGGACTGACCATGAAGGGTTGACCATGGTCAGGTTGACCATGATGAGTTGACTGTGTTGTATTTACCACAGCTGGATTGACCATGATGGGTTGACCATGGTCAGATTGACCATGGTCAGATTGACCATGTTGAGTTGACTGTGTTGGATTGACCACAGTTGGATTGACCATGATGGTTGACCATGCTTAGACTGACCATGAAGGGTTGACCATGATTGGATTGGCCATGGTTGGGTTGATCATGATGGGTTGACCATGATGGGTTGACCATGTTGTATTGACCACAATTGGCTTGACCGTGGTGGGTTGACCATAATTGGGTTGACCATGATGGATTGGCTATGGTTGGGTTGACCATGGTTGCAATGACCATAAGGAATTAACCATGGTTGAGTTCATCATGATGGGTTGACCATGGTTGGGTTCACCATGTTGAGCTGACTGTGTTGTGTTGACCATGATGGGTTCACCACACTGGCTTGACCATGATGAGTTGACCATGGTTGGGTTGATCATGGTTGGGTTGGTCATGGATTGACCGTGATGGGTTGACCGTGCTTGGACTGACCATGAAGGGTTGACCATGGTCGGGTTGGCCATGGTTGGGTTGGCCATGGTTGGGTTGACCATGATGAGTTGACTGTGTTGTATTGACCACAGCTGGATTGACCATGATGGGTTGGCCATGGTCAGGTTTACCATGGTCATGTTGACCATGATGAGTTGACCATGTTGTATTGACCACAGTTGGCTCGACCGTGATGGGTTAACCATGCTTGGACTGACCATGATGGGTTGACCATGGTTGGGTTCACCATGGTCGAGTTGACTGTCTTGGGTTGACCATGATGGGTTCACCACACTGGCTTGACCATGATGAGTTGCTCATGGTTGGGTTGATCATGCTTGAATTGACCACGTTGGATTGACTGTATTGGGTTGACCATGGTTGACTTGACCATAATGAATTGACCATGATGACTTGGTCATGGTTGGGTTGACCATGATGAGTTGACTGTGTTGTATTGACTACAGCTGGATTGACCGTGGTGGGTTGACCATGGTCGGGTTGACCATGGTCGGGTTGACCATGGTCAGGTTGACCATGATGAGTTGACCATGTTGTATTGACCACAGTTGGATTGACCAGGATGGGTTGGCCATGGTTGACCATGGTTGAGTTGACCATGATGGGTTGACCATGATGGGTTGACCATGGTTGGGTTGGCCATGGCCGGGTTGACCATGGTCGGGTTGACCATGGTCGGGTTGGCCATGGTCGGGTTGACCATGGTCAGGTTGACCATGTTGAGTTGACTGTGTTGTATTGACCACAGTTGGCTCGACCATGATGAGTTGACCATGCTTGGACTGACCATGAAGGGTTGACCATGGTTGGGTTGGCCATGGTTGGGTTGGCCATGGTTGGGTTGACCATGATGGGTTGACCATGGTTGGGTTGACCATGATGGGTTGACCATGGTTGAGTTGACCATGGTTGCAATGACCATAATGAATTAACCATGATTGAGTTGACCATGATGGGTTGACCATGTTGAGTTGACCATGTTGTATTGACCACAGTTGGATTGACCAGGATGGGTTGGCCATGGTTGACCATGATGACTTGGTCATGGTTGGGTTGACCATCCTTGAGTTGACCGTTGGGGATGTCCTTGGCTCCACGTCCCCGCGTCCCGGTGGGTTCCGGTGGCCCAGGGGACGTCCCCAGCGCGCCGTTGTCCCCCAGGTACGCCAGCCTCTACTTCTGCTGCGCCATCGAGGGCCAGGACAACGAGCTGATCACGCTGGAGCTCATCCACCGCTACGTGGAGCTGCTGGACAAGTACTTCGGCAGCGTGAGTGGGGACACGGCCCGGGGGGACACCCTGGGGACACCTCAGGGACACCCTGGGGACACCTCAGGGTCATTGAGGACACCTCAGGGTCACCCTGGGGACATCTCAGGGACACTGGGGACACCTCAGGGTCATTGGGGACACCCTGGGGACACCTCAGGGTCATCAGGGACACCCTGGGGACACCTCAGGGACACCCTGGGGACATCTCAGGGACACCCTGGGGACACCTCAGGGACACCCTGGGGACACCTCAGGGTCATTGAGGACACCTCAGGGACACCGGGGACACCTCAGGGACACCTCAGGGACACCCTGGGGACACCTCAGGTTCACCAGGATCACCCCAGGGTCACCAGAGACACCTCAAGGTCATCAGAGGCACCTCAGGGACATCCCAGGGTCACCAGGGACACGTCAGGACCACCAGGGTCACCACAGAGTTCTCATGGAAGACCCCCCCCAAGGACCACAAAGACCACCCTAAGTGCCACCTGGAGCCCCCTCAGGGTCACCTCAAAGTTCTCCAGGGAGACACCAGGAGTCCACCAGGGCCACCCCAAAATTCTCCCAGGAGCTACTCGAGGGCCATCAGGGCCACCTTGAAGTTCTCCAGAGCCCTCTAAGGCCACCCCAAAGTTCTCCAGGAGCCCCTCAAGGCCACCAGGGCCACCCCGAA